>PVKB01000030.1:215000-342500 GCA_004027205.1 Ctenodactylus gundi
GATATGCTCATTATAATTATTGTATACTAAATTTTTAATATTTGAGATAATAGATAGATAAAAGTCACCAAGGCAGCTGAGGATACAACATTAGAGAAGATATAGAAAACATTTGAAAAGAGTAATGTAAAAAACAAAGCGCAAGCTACAACGCAGTGTGTGTGTGTGTGTGTGTGTGTGTGTGTGTGTGTGTGTGCGCGCGTGTGCGCGTGCATGTGTGTGTATGATAAACAGGTAGTTAGTACGAGGTCATTTTGTGTGGAAGGGATGAGGCAAGCATGAGTTTACTATGAAAAAACTGTACTTTTGATAGAGTGAATTGGTTTTTTCAGAATCAAAAGGATTCCGTGGCATGCTTAAAGCTGGCTTGCTTTAAAGAAGCGATAGAAACCTCACTGGCTATCACATACCAGAAGCCAATCTGATCGCTGGAGACTGGTTTGCAGAACTGTGTAAATAATCCACGGAAGGGTCAGATGTTAACCAATTGTTGATTATTGAGAAATTTGGCTATTATTTAACCATATAGTCTCATTTCTTGAATTTCTAGACAACCAGTTTTATGTGAACTTCTACAATATTTTTAAATTTTGGCATTTACTTTAAGAAGGGAAAAATACTTCATAACTTAGCAGGATGTTGGCTGAAGAAACGTCACTAAACCACATTCAGATTCTTTGGCATGCTGGGAAACTTTGCTTTAGAAGTAGTGTGTTTAGTTATGTACTACTGAAGTACACGGTCATGGGTTCTGATCTGACTTATTCCACATACTCAATTGGAGATTTGGGACAGAATATGCTAAATACATACCGAATCCTACCTCCAATGATTCAGTTTCTGTGATGTTTCTTGTATTTTCCTTTTGCTTGAAATGCTGCTTTCTCCTTCTCTATCAAGAAATCTTTTTCGTATGTCAAGGGTCTACGAACATTTCAGGTCTTAGAACTTTTCCTGTAGCTCAGGTAACTTCAGATTTTCTCTGCCTTCAAATGTCTTCCTTAAAATGAAGAACCAGGTGCTCTCCCTTCAGCATCCCGTCCTTGTTTTAAAATTATACAGTTATTGTTTTAATATTCGTTATTTTCTCTACTTGAAACAATATCCCCCATATTTAGATGTGCCTGAGTATTTTAATGCTTTGGTAATCAGCTAAAGAGTCAATCATCAAAAATCCATCTATGTCTCTATTTAGTCTTTATAAATAAATACGTGTTTGAAGAATTTATTCTTTTCTACCTACTAAACCATAGGATATTTTACAGTGGGGGGCAGGGGGGTGAGTCTTCTTTTATTTAAACTTGGAATGCTATTCTTACATCCAGATGCTAGTAATTTTTGTGAAATTAATAAAGGACATTATTTGTTGAGATTTTTAAAGCGAGAATGTATACAACCATGTTTTAGTTGGTGTATTTGTCTCCCCTAATTGTGACTGAAAATACTCAGTTTCTCTATCCATTTCTTGATTTCTAAGCATCCACAGCACTTTAGGGGATCTACACTTGAGCTTCACCAACTGTCTACACAAAGATAATTGCATTTTCTGTCCAACATAGTAATAAACCGGTACAGCCTAGAATAAATAGCCTGGAGGTGTCAACTGCCCGATAACTTCTTTAACAGCTCTCATGACTCACATAAGCAATACTTTGTTCCAATTGTTATTGCTTCTTTGCTTTAGCATAGGTATGAGTTAGAAAGCTCTAAAGCAAACTCAATGTGTTTCTCATGAAAAAAACAACCACCAAAACCAATTCTCAAATGTATTATATACCAAAGAATACTAATTAGTAGGTACATTCATTTTATGTATCTAGCTTTGTTTAACACAGTGCAACTGCACAACTTCTAAAAGAGGCAGCTAGCTTGAATCCTGTCATGTTTTTCCCATTGATTTTTTAAAAAAATTATTACAATAAAGACAAACTGTAAAAGGGAGTCTAGGACTTATGTACATTACTCATGTTCTATGTATATTTATTATATGTGACTGAGTTAATGTGACTCAATTAAACAAAGACACTTCCATTAATGCCTGAAAGGAACGTAAACAGAGAAATTTGTCAAGATCTTTTTATTGAAACAATTTTCTTCTTTGCATAATGACATACAACCCATGTGGGAAATTCTCTGCAATGGAGATCTGCTAACACGAGGCAGATTTTCCACAGTGGAGCCCAAGCAGAAGCACTTCCTGTACTGCAACCTCAGAAGACTCAACATTTCCCTCCATATTTAAAACCAAGCTTTTCGTTTCTTTCTCTGAAAGGAAATAGAATGTTGAGAGATGAAGTGGAATAGAAAAGGGTGAATCCTGGGATGCCCAAACCACACCAAGGTACTTCACGTTTTCTAGTTCTCAGCTGGGAGACAATAGCATTTCCTTTACCAATATAGGCCTTAACTGTGAAATAACTAGAATAGCAAAAGTGTAGTAAATAATTTTCCTGACTCATTCTTGTTGGTCCAACCTAAGGATGTCACCTCAGCAGAGGTCCCTCATGCTTACAGAGCCTCTTCGCAGAATTCGCGGCGATTTTGGTAAATTTTCTCATCAGTGCCACACGCTGGCTGCTGAATTGTCTGACAGGATTTTCCTTCTATGACTGGTTTCTTCTCGTAAGTCTTGCAAAAAACCTATAATCTAAATGAAAAATTTAAAAAGAATTCTATGAATATTGACACTTATACTGCAATCACAAGGAATGCATTAATATTTTACTCTAATGTATTTATATTTTATTTTAAAGGCTCATTTTTACAATCACAGCAAAACACTTTGAAAACAAAATGAAAATATCATGCAATCCAACAATTAGAGAAAGCTTTTGTTAGTGTCTTATTTTCTTATGTGCTTCCATCTCATCTCTATCTATTGTATTTCCTCATATTTAATTGAATAGCATAGTTAAAAATAGAACCATTCTTGTGACATGATTAATTTCACTAATACACTACTGTATGTTTCTTCTTTGTTTTTAGCATAACCGGGAACTGAGATGACTATTTTATATAGTTGTTGTTGTAAAAAGTTTGCATTTGGTGAGAAAGAGACTTATTTCATTAGAAATTGACACCAAAATATTTTTCCTCTCTTCTCTAATATGTTTTAATTTAATAATTAATATTTTTAATTTACCTTCATCTTTTAGCCTAAAAATTCTTTTTTCTTCCTTTGTATGAATCCAAAAAGAAATAATTTTTATCTCCTCACTACTTATTCAATGACCATTGAAGAACTCCTCTGAACAGTACTTTGAATTGGCAAGGCAATATAATCAATACTACAATTGAAATTGTACAACTCAAACTTTCAGCGAGAGAGCAACTAAATCATACAGCTAAAGAAAGAGCTTTATGAAGAGTTGAGGAACTTGAGGAGACAGCGATCAAATAGGATTTTAGAGCTTATACCAGAAACACGACATCTCTGGAAAAAAAAAATTTGAATTTTGAAGAAGAAAGTCAATAATTACACATCAGTAACATACAATAGAAGCTAACAGCTACATATTAATGTGAATTTCCTCACTTTGAGGCCTTAACTAAAGTTATAGGCCATAATCTCATTTGGTGGAGCTGAGAGAAGGGTGTGTCTTACTTCCTTGCATTATTTTTAGCCCTCTTTTGTAAGTCAACTTACCTCAAATTAAAAGTTAGAAAAGTCTTAAAGCATGAAATGCAAAGTGATTTTGGATCCTTTCATCAGCATATCTTAAGTTATATTTTAGGTAACTTATGTAGATTAAAAAGGCACATACCAAAAATTGTGTAGCAGGCTCATCTTCATAAAGTTGAAAAACTATTGCATTTTACATCTGAAAGTTTTATATTCTCTGACATTATTGAATCTATCACTCACTCTTAAGTCAATCTATCCAGCCAGCCAACCAACAACACATTATTGAGTTGGTGCCAGGATTAAAGCACTAGAATTTAAAGAGAGATAAACTCTTTCTTACCCGAGACAGACCTCATTTTAGAGAAAGCTAAACCATGAAGGGTGACAGAAAATGATAAATGATGCGTTAAATTTATTAATAATCCAATAGACACACAAATGGCAGCATAAGCCGTTGCTCAGGGCTGTTATACAGTAAATGTAATTTTGCTCTTAGTTACATTTCTGCAGGAGGAGGACATGTGAAAAAATGCATAACTTAACTCCCAGTGAGAAAATAAAAGTATTTGTTTCTGTTTAAATATAAAATATTTGTTTTTATCGTGCTAGTAACAGTGGTAATTGTCTCCCAGAATGGGAGAGTATATCAGAAAATGCAATGAGGGGTCTGGGCATACTTGGCTGGAGGCCATCTCGAGTGGCCCAAGCATTGGGCCATAGGCTAGATCAAACAAGGAGATTGCCAAGAGCTCTGATTGTCAGGCCATATAGGTGACACACCCCTTCTGAACAGCAGAAAACTACTGTGAGATATGATTAGGAAAGTCATGTAAAGAAAGCTGAAACATTAGAAATAACGTTCCTTAGTATCTACGTGGGGGATATTTGTTGAATGAATTAACCTTCAAAATGCTGCTAGAGTCATTTTTAATATGCTCTATATTTAAAATACGATGCTCAATTTCAAAAGAAAAGTTATACATGTAACTTAATTATTAAGACTAAGCTGTTAAAATTATCATTTAATATTAGTTTATATAGAATTTAGTATGCAGTGAAACTTCACATAGGTTTCACATAAATTAACCCATATATTCAATACATAAGTTTCTGCATTTTATTGATAAAGAAACTGAGATACGGAAAAGTAAGATAAATTATTCAAAAGTCAAACATTTACTGAGTAATAGAATTCAGATATGACCCTCATCATTCTCCCCGCTAAAGCCCAATTTCAATAACCTATACTTCTTCAGTACATATATGTGAAAATACTATTTTGTAATATAAGCTATATTTTTATTAATGTAATCTCCATTACCGTTACAAAAATTAATCTTGTGAGAATATGAGCACTACTTTTAAAAACTATTTTCCCCACTTTTATTTATATATATATATACACACAAACACACGCATATATATATATACTAATTGTGCATCATATAATATATATGCGACACACAATGGTTACATTGAGCTTGAGTATTTTGGGTACACATATGTCCCATCAAGGTCTCCCCTTCTCCTTTTGGGGTCCCCCTGCACCCTCCCTCATAGCCCCTGACTCCCAATATCACACCCACTTGGTTCTATAAGATGTCTGTATTCTGGGTTTATTATCATATTATTTTTAATTGTGAGCCAACCCAGTGTTTTTAAGACGTACGCATGTAACAAATACTAGGAATTCTCAATTTCGGTGAAATTTAGAGCTGTGATTCTCAAAATTTCATATGCATCCAAGTGTCAGGGAGCTTCTTAAAATACGGACTCCTGGTCCTCACCATTTTTAGAAAATGTAATGCATGCATCTTATACATGTATGAGGGGAGCAAGACGGTGCATTTTCTCAGTCATTTTCTGGGACTTTACGCACTGGCACTAAGCCTTAGCAGTGACCACATCCTCCAGATTACTTCGGAGAACGTCAGTTTGTGATGAGATACTTGTTGTAAGAGTTGTAGGTATGACTTTGTCTCTCAAAATTGTCCAGCTTTGAGAGATAGTAGGAAACAGGGACACAGAGATCATGGAGGCGGAAGGAGACACGAAAAAGAGGGGAGAAGAGAGGAGGGGATGAAAGAGGAGTAAAAATGATCAAGGCTGGGAGCACCGTTCAGCAGGAGAGCCCTTGCCTAGCCAGTGCAAGGCCCTGGGATCCATTCCCCAGTAATAGATAAGCCTGGTGGTGCGTCACACTCCTGTAATCCCAGCACTGGGGAGGCTGAGGCATGGGATTGCTATGTGTTTAAGGCTAGCCCGGGCTACGTAGTGAGTTTGGGACCAATCTGGACTACACAGACAGATACTGCGTTAAAGAAAAGAAAAGAAAAGAAAAGAAAAATGTAATATGTGTATATAGCAACTTCCGAAGATGCATGCAATTGGTATGCATCATATACCACTCATAAAAATAAATTAACTCAAATATGCCAAATATACGTAGCTTAAATTTTAAACAGGTCTTTACTTTCTTATCGGCTACAGAATAAGTTCTCTCAAGACGTTTAGCATGACTTAAAAGAGCGCTGTTAACTTGAATAACACTTCTTTTCCCTGACCTCATTCCAAATTGCTCTTTACCAAGTTATACTTTCTCTATGGATTTCTTTTTTTACTGCTCTTTACAACATCTTCAGTTCACTAACTAGTATTACAAGTATTCAGCTCACACTTTCTTTTTTAAGCCTATAATAAATCTTTTCCATTTTTCATAGCTCTCTGGCCATGTTAATTTAGCCCTACTTGATGTTGAAAATTGGTGTGTGTGTGTGTGTGCGTGCGTGTGTGTGTGTGTGTGTGTGTGTGTGTGCCTATGTTATATACAAGACAGAAAATACCCTGAGATCAAAAGTTTCTATTCATTTTCCTTTCTATTTGCAGGGCTTGGCCCAGTGCAGCGTATACCGATAGGTTCTCATTACTAATCTGTGAAACTTGAAATTAAATTGTTATTTGACTTTATTGCAACATGACTCATAACATGAAAATTTCCAAATTGCAATGTTTTACTGACATGATTACAATGCTAGACAGTAAGTACCAATGTATCGTAATTGACTTGTAGCAACTTTCAGCCAGGTTTTATGCATCTTTCTGTCACCTTCCTTCAATGTAATACTTGTTTTCTTTAAAAGGAAAAGTAATTACCATTCACCTTACACTTGGTGTGTGTGTGTGTGTGTGTGTGTGTGTGTGTGTGTGTGTGTGTGTGTGTGCTGGGGACAGAACTCAAAGCTTTCACACTGAGTCACAATCTCCAGTCACTTTTTTGGGGGGAGGGGGAGTAGGTAAATTTAAACCAGGGGCTCACTAAGCTGCCATGTTATTCAGGTTCAGCTTCAACTTCCAATCCTTCTCCCTGTGCCTCTGAGAGTGCTAAGATCGCGGACCTGTATCACCAGGTCTGGTGTCACTCTACACTTTTTATAAACACTGCTGTAGTATACAGTGTACTACTACTGCAGGAGCTACTAAATCTTGGCTGAGCGTAGAAACCTCATGTGAAACTGTGACATTTGAAGAAAACAAGAAGTGATCTTCAAGTCTTTTCTACTGTTGAAGAAAGCATCTACACCAACAATGACACTCTGTGTACAGTCATGTGTCATGGGACAATTTCACCTCCCCAGACTAGCCCTATGAGCTCAAAAGACCTCACTGGAGAAACCACAGAGCTTCTCAAGTTTAGATCACCATGGCCTGAGACTAGTGGTAAGGGCCCGTGATAAACAGACGTACATACCTTAGAGCCTCTGTGGCTCACAGCCTCTGCAAGGAGACAGTAGGCAATGTTCAGTAACAGCAAATCATAATTCCAGTAATTTACAGTTAAAACTTAACAGTGGTCATTCATGTCATCTCTTTTCCATTATGGATGAAAAACCGAGGCCCAGGAGGGAAGAAAATCTCCCCAAGATGCATACTTGTTGTCTGCACCACTGGAAAAGCCACATTACAAATGACCCACGCCACGCCGTTTTCCACAGGGTTTTCTGTGTATGTGGCTTTCCCTAGCGTGGTTTCTGTTTTGTAACACTTGCCTTGCAAGCTACACCTGGGGAAGTGAAGGCAGACTTTTGGTCTATTCTTTGCCAAAGAGATATGCGTTTACTAGAAAGAAGATAAAAATTTCAAAATCCAGAGCTGTTTGATTAAACGATATCACAGGACTACTTGTGAATAAGGTACTAGTACAACAAGAAAATAGTTTTTCAATCATTGAAAAAATCATACAATTTATCACCATTCCCACTAAAATTAGCATGAGCTGCTGGGCAATTTCTACATTTTAAAAACTGCATTAAATCTTCCATATACGAGGTCACATTTCCACACCTATTCTTAGAGATAAGGAAACCAGGCTCCTGGACAAATGAATTTTTCACCTGCATGCTTTTTGTAAATGGCAAAGCAGAAGTCAGACCCACACGTCTTAAACTCTAAACTCAGTATGCTAAAACATAATATTTTATAGGAAGAGTACATAAGGCATATGGATTTCATATGTACTATTGATTGATGGAATTCATATGTACCATTGTACATATGATTAACAGAGCCAGAGAGAATGACTTACTGAATATTAAAGCATACTAAATAAAAATTTAAAAACAAGTCTTTCTTCTACATTACATTTGTATTCTCTCTCTCTCTCTCTCTCCTCTCTCTCTCTCTCTCTCTCTCTCTCTCAGTCTGTCTCCATCTCATCATGTATTTACTTACCCATTATGGATGAATGACTCAGATTTCTATAAAATGTCTCAGAAATATTCTAGCAGTTGAAACTCATTAGGTTAGGATGTCTTAAAGATGAGTTTAATAACAATTTCTGACTTTAATATAATTTTAGAAGTTAATCCTTTGTTTATTGTGGCCTACTAATGGGAAAACAACCTAGAATTCCTAGGTTTGTCACATGGAGCCCATGTGGTCTAACATCTGCTTTCTCATCATAAGTGACGTGACATTGTTTTAGGAGCTGGATAAGGGTATTTCTTTTTTATGATGGAAAATAAAATAGTTAATTGTACATTAATTATACTCATTCTAAATGAAAAGCATGGTGGGTAGTCACCATCTTTAGCCACCCTTATCCTCACCATGACCACCAAGAACTTAAGAAAATCATACCAGGACGGGTCCAGAATTCTACTTCTTTCATTTACATATTAAACTCACCTGCAAAGAGGAACAAACAAGCCACACTGACCAAAAGCAGAAGGACAACCAGTGGTTTCATGGTCAAGGAGACTTTCAAGGTCCTTCGAATACAGTTCAACCCTGGGGATGTTCCACAGGCTGCATTTATAAGTGGATCTATATGCATGTATCTCAGGACCTATACACTCATCAGTAAGCTACACTCTCCACGTCGATTGCATAACCATCTACTTATCCAAACAGTAGACACACCAGAAAACAAAGAAGGTTGTTCCAGGTCTTTTCCAAGTAGTCAGGAACAATGAGCAAAATGGTGTTTAGATAGAATGAAATGAGACAACAAGCACAGAATGTCTCTTTTTTCCCCCATTTTATTGATATGTATAAGTGTAAAATTTAAGGTTTACAATGGAGTTGAGCGTTTTGTGCACATACGTACCTTGTCAAGGTGACAAGAGCTTTCCCACTCTCCTTTTGTCCTTTCTCCCCTCCCCTCCCTCCCTCCTCCCCAACCCTACCTCCCTGTTTCACTTTGTTTTTTGTTTTAAGTTCCATAAGAGTTGTGCTCTGGGACTCTCATATCAGAGACAATTTGATGTTTCACCTTCTGCTTCTGAATTACTTCATTAAGCATGATGTTCTCTAGTTTCTTCAATTTGCCTGCAAAAGCCTCCACGCTGTTGGACTTTATAGATGCATAGTATTCCATGTGTATAAATGCCACAGTTTGTGTATCCACTGGTCTGTTGATGGGTATTTTGGTGACTTCCATATTTTAGCTATTGTTAGTGTGCCCTTCTGCACTGCTGGTGGGAATGCAAATTTGTACAACGCCTTTGGAAAGCAGTATGGAGAGCTCTCAAAAAACTAGAAATAAATGTCCCCTTCGATCCAGTGACACCCCTCCTGGGAATATATCCAAAAGAGATCAAAACAACACAAAACAGAGATATTTGTATACCCATATTCATAGCAGCACAGAATCTCTTGGTCAGCACACAGGGATAACTGCAATCAAGACGGTACCTTTCAATTTGTGCAATTTGGACCTGCCTGCAGCAGAGTCTCAGGGCCAACCTGCTTTCTTATAACAGTAAACTGGAGGATGGCCTGACAATATGTCACAGTATTTATGTCACAATTACTGGAAAGTTAAAATGCTGATTTAAGGAATTTTAAGGCCAAGGAGTTTATTAAGCAGAAGAAGAGTGCATCTTGTGTGGTCACTGAAGTAGAAACACTAGATATTCATTGGAATGTGAATTGCAGGAATATTTCCTGCAGCCCTTGTTTTTAGGCCACCTATCATTATGGAATGATTTCTATTTATTTAGCATTTCTGTTTTAACAAGTGGTGGATTTTAACCATTGTGCGTGTATGCAACACACAACCACTTTCATTTTCTTTCTCAAATATACAATCCCTTTGATTCAGTATTCTTGCTCTGTTTCCTAGGCATGGAGAACTCCTGGCCTAGACATGTGAGTAGCTGGTTTCTTTTTTATAGAGATGAGTTCAAATACTTGAAATGATTTCCTTAGAAAATATTTCCGTGGTGTTTCAAAATACTCTGAACCCAAATCAGACCAGTGCATTCTATTGTGTTTAGTATGATTTTCAATATCTGACATACCCATTTACTTAATTATTTATTTATGTCTCTTCCCACCACCAAATATATATACAAATGCAGACTCATCCTTGCTCTGGTAGAAATTCAATGATGACTTTTCTGTGTTGTATCTGCATGCATAAAGAAATGCTTTGCTCTTACAGGCACATAAAAGCCATTTGATTTTGATTTTCCAAGTGTGTATCACCAATTTTTTTACATCTTTCAATAATAATAATAATGAGAACTGATGGCTTACATATTATTATATGTTGAAAATACAGTAACAATGGTGATGCATTCAAAGAGCTTATATTCTTCTTTCTTTTCTCAGAGACTTGAAGGAAAGATATGTTGATTGCAGGAAATTTTTTACATTCTGGGAATTTAAGACTGAATCAGAGAAGCTCAAAGATAACGGGAAAGAAAACAATTTTATTCAAACTATAGGTAGATAAGTAGAGGAGCTTGGAGGAGAATGCATCCACCGGGAAGTAACGTGAGAGTAACAGGCAGGACAAGAATCCACACAGTGAACTGCCTCTTCATTTCGCTAGCCCACTTTTCAATAGGATCCTTTATTTTTGTTGGTTTACTTTTCTTCAGCTCCCTGTATATTCTAATTATGAGCTTCCTATCTGAGGTGGTGGTGGTGAATATTTTTTCCCAGTCTGTTGGTTCTCTTTTTGCAATGTTGATAGTTTCCTTTGCTGTGCAGAAGCTTTTTAATTTGACAAGACTCCATTTGTTCATAATGGGGATGATTTCTTCTGCTTTTGGTATCTTGTCAGGAAGTCTTTGCCTACCCCTGTGTCTTTTAGATATTTGTCTAACCTGTCTTCTAGGAAGTTCAGTGTTTCACTTTTAATGTCTAGGTCTTTGATCCACTTTGATTTGATTTTGATTTAAAAAGTGGGCAAATGAAATGAAGAGATAGTTCATTCATGAAGAAGTTCAAATGGCCAATAGATACATGAAAAGATGTTCAACATCCCTAGCCATAACAGAAATGCAAATCAAAACAACCCTAAGATACCATCTCACTCCAGATAGAATAGCCTATATCAACAAGTCAAATAGCAATCAGTGCTGGCGAGGCTGTGGGGAGAAAGGAACCCTCCTGCATTGCTGGTGGGAATGTAAATTCGTACAACCACTCTGGAAAGTGGTATGGAGATCTCTCAGAAGACTGGAAATAAGTATCCCCTTCAATCCAGTGACACCCCTCCTGGGAATATTTCCAAAAGAGGTCAAAACAACACATAACAGAGGTACATATATACCCATGTTCATAATAGCATGACTAACAATAGCTAAAATATGAAAGTCAACAAAATACCCATCAACAGACCAATGGATACACAAACTGTGGTATTTATACACAATGGAATACTATGCATCTATAAAGTCCAACAGTGTGGAGGCTTTTTCAGGTAAATGGAAGAAACTTGAGAGCATCATGCTTAGTGAAGTGAGTCAGAAGCAGAAGGTGAAACATTGAATGGTCTCTCTGATATGAGAGTCCCAGATCACAACTATCTCATGGTACTTAATATGAAAAACAAAGTGAACCAGAAGATAAGGCTGGGAGGGATGGAGCGGTGGGGGTTAGAGACAAAAGGAGAGCAGGAAAGTCCTTGTCACCTTGACAAGATATATATGTGCACAAAATGCTCAACTTCACGTAAACCTTAAATTTTGCACTTCTACATATCAATAAAATGGTTGGAAAAAAGAATCCACAGAGGACTTGCCATTTAATGCCTGAGTCTTCAAATTAGATACTAAATATTCATTTAGAACTCTTCTTCTGTAACTTATTACATATCACGTCAGCATCTTCAATATTTTAATCTTATCTCTTTTTTACTTTTAATATTGCTTCAAAAAATCTTTTGTCTTAAATAATAGAAAGCCCTTCTGAGAATGAGCTCCTGGTGAGGGCTTGGTTGGTGCATGATTTCGTATGATCTTGTAGCTGGTCAAGTGTGTCACTGTTGGTGTTTCAGGACAAACAATTAGAGAAATAGCTAAATTTGAGGGAAATTAAATCTTCTATTATGCCAGATAAAATATTAGCATGTGAAGACTGTCCATGTGACTTCTAGACAGCTTTTAAACTCAAATACTATATAATTGTTACCATATCTATTTATAAACTTTTTGGTCTTTAGATTTTGATAAAGAATTTGAGATGATTCATTGGAAAAATACATATAGCAGGTAGTTTTGTAAGTACACTTTGAAAGAGAAAATTTAATGGTGAATGTTGAGAAAATGAATTTATCCTGTAAAGTAGTAAATGGGTATACTTGGGCATTAAGTTTGGAGCAACAAGTTTCTGAGAAGCCCAGAAAAAAAGACAAATCAATGAATTAAATAAATGTGGGTTATCTGAAAGAATGAATATATACCTGATATTTTGGCAGTCCAATTACAAACATTTTCATTAGTGTATGTAATATCGTGATCATATAGTTAATTATACACAGCAATAAACAGATGCACATGCTCTCACTCCTCTTATTTACTAGCAAGTAATACACTTCTAAATAGCTGTGTGTGTGTGTGTGTGTGTGTGTGTGTGTGTGTGTGTGTGTGTGGTATGGAAGATCAAGCCCAGAGCCTTCACATTGAGCAGCATTCCCAACTCAATTCTCTTCTTTGATTTTGAGATTTTTGAAACAGGATCTCACTAAGTCACTAAGTTTCCCAGGTTGGGCTTTAACTCGTGGTCCCCCTGCCTCTTTCTTCCAGAGCATTGGGTCTTGCTAACTTCTAAGTACTTTTAAGCTTTGAAATAAGCAATATGATTTTAGCATAAATATGAATTTACTTATATTGCTGCTAGATGATCACAATTTGATATATAATTCCAATTTCTCCCTAGACATATTTATCTTTTTAATAATACAATTATTTTTAAAATATCAAAAGAATATTCTCAGGGGTTTCTTAGTGCGTGTCAGTTCTGTGGAACAGCGTGTTTGTCTTGGCTGACTTATACATGCATATAACACGCTTCGATCATTTTCCACCCTGTTGCCTTCCTCTGAATCCTTGTCATCTTATCTGACGAACATATTTCTTAAAAATCCTTTTGAAAGACTTCGAAGGAGACAAGAAAGATAAAATTCCCAGGAGTTGTCAGCCAATGTCATTGATACAAAATAAGATAGGAAGAAGTACAATACCTTTGGTGAAACTTACTCTAAGGTACAGTGATGAATACAATGTGGTCACAACAAAAGAAGAAAGAAACGGGTTGGTAAAACAGAACAGAGCGCCTGAGTGTCCTGACACAAAAGGCAAAAAAAGGCAAAGGCAACTTGCCAGAGAAATAGACTTTTCAGCAAGTGGCTTTGAAACTATCAAACTTTCACATGCACCAAAAGAAGGCAAAGTAAAAAGAACCTTAGAAAAAGTAAGCTAAATATGCTCGGAAAAATTTATTCTAAGTGTGTCAGAGACCAAACGGTAACTTGGGAAAAGTAGAAAGTTTCTACAAGAAAACATAAAAATAAAGTCTTCAGTCTTATTTTTGGTGGCAGTTTTTTTATAGATACAAAATCTAGGCCCAAACTGTTTAAAAAAAAAGAAAAAGGAAAAGAAAAGAAAAATGGCGTTTCATTAAAAATGAAATAGTATGCTCTGTGAAAAAGATTTATGAGGACGATGAAAATACAAGCCAAACACTGGCCGAGAATATTTGCCAAAGATGTACACGCTAAAAAACTATTATTCAAAAACCACGTGAAGAACTCTCAAACTTAACCATAAGCAAACCATATCATTTTGAATTGCTCAAACAATCTCAACTCCCATCTCAACAGAGAAAATAGGCAGATAGGAAAATAACCATATGAAGAAGCTATCAACACATGTATGTCATTAGAGAACTATAAAGTAGAATGACAATAAGGTACTGCCACCATCCATTAGAATGGCTCAAATTTAAAGCAAATATGAGAGTGTATTGAAGGGTCACAGCAAAAGATACACAAACATTAATTGCCAATGACCAAGGGAAAGAAGCGAATCTGGAACAGATACATCCTGGAGTGACGTTATTTTGTATGATATGTTGAGAGTGGATGTTTAAAATCCAGAGGAGTTTGGTTGGTAATGATGTGTCGGTGCTGATTCGTCTGTTATAACAAATACCCCGAGCGGTGGGCACGTGGTTGAAGGAGCCGCGTAGGTGGTGGGGGAGGGTGTACTAAGAGCTCTTTTTTTTTTCAATTTTTGCCATGAACTTAAAAGTTCTTTACAGCATTTTATACAGATTTAGCAGAGAGAAGTGAAAAGGAAAGAAAAACATTAATACCCTGAATTAATCAGTACATGCTATTAGCATATGCATGTGTTCCATTATATACCACTAGTATGCACAATTATCATATGGCTTTATTTAAAAATAATATAAGGTTATTAATTTAGAAAGAAACAAGCATGAAAGATTTAAAAACAAACAGCAAAGACAAAACTATGCAAGACCATAGGGAAGTTCCTCTACAAGCAATTGAACACATTTCAAGACTGTTTCTGTAGTACTAGAAGGTATGTCTTCATAAATACTATCACTAGCAGCATATTTCTTTACAGGTACATGAACTGTACTTTAAAATATGTACAGAGATTTTGTACACATTACATTTAGTCACTTTTCCTAAAATCATATCTATGAAGTGTAGTCATTACTATATATGCGACGCTATTGAGCCCTAGGAAGTAATATCAACACATAATTCCTTGGAGAATAGAACCAACAAATCACTCGGCCTGGTGGCACAGCGCTCTGTGAGGCTGAGGTAAGAGGATAATATATTGAAGCCTAGCTGATGCGATAAGCCCATGCGCCGATTTCTCAAGTTGAATGCATTACTGTGTATTGCAAAACCAAATATACCTGTCTGTCTGACATCAAATCCAATTCCTTCCAGGGACTAAGAACTCTGGGAAAAATGGGTTAGCCTATTATCATACCAATGTGCAGACTGAATTAATTGTGAGGACAAAGGTTCTCTGGCTCTACTCATCAGGAAAAGCTGCATTCGAGCTACACAAGCAAAGACAGAAGTCAATGGGGGAAAAAAGAGGGGGGAGTGATCGCCGTTACTGCTTTTCTGCTTTTCCTCTACTGCGCCACTCCTTCTGTCCTCACTGTGTTTTACCATGTGTCATTTCTTGTCTAAGCAGCATGAGGCAACAGTTTCCTACTACCGGATACATACACAACTTGTTAGCAAGTAGAAGCAAGTTTCTTCCCAGATCCCTTTATTTATGAACAGTAAGCCACTGTTGTTAGAGGGGTGAGAAAGAATTCACGCATAGTGATGTGTTTATGAGATTATGTAGCTTCATTTATATAAAAAGGGTATAAACGTTTTCAGCAAGGCTCAGAAATTAACCTATAATTAGTGGAGACGCCTGTAGGAGGGGTCAGTCCTTCATACTCAGTAACAAAGTATTTGCTGATGTATGTGTAAGTCTATAAAACTTTCAAAAGCATGGCACATCCAATACATTTATTTCGACAGCAAGAGCTAGATTTTATTGTGTTAGCAGACTTCTTCATAATGAGAACTCAAAGAAGACTGTGTTTATTAAATCAAATTAGTCATACAAAAATCAAATTGATTCAGGTAATTGCTGTTGTTGGACTGACCTGGGATTTGTATGATTTTTATTTACTTTTCCCTCCTAGTTTTTCTGCATGTATCCTTTCATTTATTCTCCACTGTCTCTGCTCCCCAGTGCCAGTATCATCCTGGTCTAATGACGTTCGCATTTCCAACTCATCCTTCTGATGTAAAAATGTCAAATGAGTTTTGCTTTATTTTTAATGATTTAATCATCAATTTCTGTTTCCCGACATATCCTGTCTTCCCTGGGCATTTCAGAACCATTTGGGTTATGCCCACCCTAGGGATAGAAATATTTTCTAAAGCAGTGATTAGAGTCTGGAGATTCTTAGACACAGATCAGTATAGATTTTCTCCATTCTTCCTGTGCTTCTATGACTTTTCTTTTGATAGAACACCTAATTTACAGGTCACTCCACATATCATCATGACCAGCAGAATAACAGGCCTCTCCAAGCTAAGGCCCACAGTTCTTTTTCCTTGTTTCTTTCTTAATATTATAATAAGAAATTTAAAAAGATTTTATTACATATATGTTTATGCATTTTTGTTTCCCAATAGAATTTTTCTTACTCAAAAAATCAAGACCATAACCCTGGTAGGATACAGCTTGAACATGCCTGGTCTGCACTCAGATGCTTTACACCAACCTGTGCTCTGTAGACATTTAGTATGTTAAAATTCCACTGTACATTATACTATGTAAAACCAGTCTCCAATTCAATTGTGGCAAAGATTTGGTTATCAATCTAATTTAAATTAGATAGTCCCTTGCATTCGGGGATACCAAGTCTGGGTCATTTGCGGCTTTTTCATTGATGAGACATCAATACACAGAAAGAATGACAAGACTTACACTTGTTCTGCTCTGGCTCAAAAAGAAAAGCCAATAAACAAGATAAAAATTATTATGGACTGTATCACCCTGATAGGAAAGGTAGGCACAGCTATTACTCAAGAATACTTGAGGCTAATGCACCACTTATAGGGTGAAACAAAAGTTGCTGAATATCATACTGGCAGCCTATTTCCGGCAGCAAACTCACAGGATCAAACAGGTGGGCTTTCCTCTTGAGCACAAGGACAGTTCACCATGTAAAAATCCAACAATGAAATACATGCTAGTAGAATGCAAGGGAAAAGTCTATGGATACAGAAAGAGCATTGGACAGATCTCAACATACTTTCTTTTATTAAAAAATTAAATAAACTAGCGATAAAACGTCTTCAGTATGCTAAAGACAATATATGAGACTCTAACAGCTAACATCAAACTGAATGGTGACCAAGAACGAAGGCTTCTTCCTAAGATCAAAAAAACAACCAATCAAATAAATAAAAACAACCCTCCAAGAGCCTACTTTCTTTCCCTTCTTCGTTCAAAATAGTATTGGGAATGCTGGACACATCTGTATGCTGAGAAAAAGAGAAAACTACCCAAATAGAAAGGAAGAAAAAAAACTATTTCTGTCTCGGGACAACATAATCATAAAAATAAAATACAAGATTTCACCAAAAAATCTGTAACTAATAAAAATATGCAATCTGAAGATTAACTGCAATGAGCTATGCTGGGCTAAGAAAGTTTTTTATTTTTCTGTTTTTGTTTCGTTTTTTTGTTTTGTTTAAACTATTCAGATTGAAGCAGGAAACCTGTTCTACTTCTATTGACACAAGCAGAAGAGAAATAAAACAACACAGAGCAACTTGTTTTGAACAAGTTCCAGCTCTGAAAGCAAAAATAAAGTTGGAGGCAAAGACAGCAGTTCATTTAGATGCTTAGGTCCAAGCCATGAGAGTCCAGGTCCGGGTGGCCTTCTCAGTGTAAAGTTGCAGCCTAGTCACAAAATTAACATAATAAAACAGGTCAGGAGGTATAACCGATACATGTCATGCCCTACCTTTTTGCTTAAGCCTTTTTTGAATTAAGAATACTTCTGAAGTCCCCAGACATGTATGACTAATTCTTCCCATTTATCACATGCACATCACCCAAAGTGCTATGATTGCGCAGCACGGAATTTAGAAACACTATCATTCTCTTCACTATTCTTATTTTAATTTCAGATCCTGAGACTCACTGGCTACCCGATCATAGACAAATCACTAAGTCTCTGTGCATGTTGTTTCTCCTTCATAAAATGGATTCCAATTTCTGTTATTGCTAAATGTAAATGTGATAATCTAAGTGTGTTTTACTCATATATCTGCTTGGATTACTAGTGACAAGTTTTTTTTTTTAAATCTATATACTAGTATGTACTAGTAACTATTTTCTCTGACTTTAGTATTGTGTTTTTTTTACCTTAGTGCGTTTGCATATACAACCTTATTATTGTTCTAGAGACATCCCCGACGTCACCTCTTTACTCAAGCCTAGCCATTGACATACCTCGTCAGTCATGAGTTGACTTCATTAACTCGGTAAGAGGAGAACTGAAAAAGACACAACCTGGCAGGGAGTGGAGTGGGTCAACTAAATTGGCAACAGGAAACAGTGAGGTTACAAGGCAGTCAGGGATAGAAGCGAACCCGGGATGGGAACAGTTACAGTTACCTGCACAATCTGCAGGTGGCGCTGTCCAGTTTTCGGCTCATCAATAAAGAGCTCTAGACAAAGTGCCACACCTGCAGCACAGTTCGGACCCCTTCCGACTAGGGCAAGCTCTCATCTCCTTTCCACTCCTTCCGTCTGTGATCTCACTCGTGGACATCGTGAGACACGGATCCAACACGGAATGTCAGCCGAAACGGAATGTGTGAGGACAGCTAATAATTAAAATCGAGGTCAGATCCAGGTTGAACAATGTTCCCATTGTAATCTCGAACTCTAATGACAGGTGTGGGTGTTCAGATTAAACAGACCCTTGTGCTGTGCTTTGGAGCAAGGAGGACAAATCGTACCTGAAACACAGCGCGTTCTTTCCCGGGTCTCACAATAATGAAGGACAGGAACAAAATTGTATGTTTCATCCTCTGTGATTTACTTTTATATAAAAATTTCATTTCCTTTAATCCCTAAAGATAGACTGGAAGTTGACAGAAGATTATATTTTGACAGCTTTCAGAAACAATCCCTGAAATAAGCCTAGAAGCTGAGTAAATGGTATAATTAAGAAGCAGATATGAGGGAAGGACAGTTGGTGCGGCACAGCGGAGGGAAGATGAGATCATCCAGGCAGGACAGGCAGGACAGGCAGGGGTGGTGCAAATCTTCTGTGCCGAAGACAGCAGGTGTGAATGCTTTCCTTCAGGAGTGGAAGGCCCAACAGGAGAAGGTGAGCTATGTTGAGAAGCAGTGCTTTCAAAGGTGCAAGGCGATTCTGTCATGAAACTACATGTCAAGCCTAGACATGTTTACATTAGAAATAGCTAGGCTATTTCAGGGAATAAAATAAAAAAAAAAAGTTTGACTTTCCTAATGAGCAGAGAATTTAGTCTATAGACATAGAAGATAGAAAAAAAGATGAAGGTTTTTAAAATGGTAAACAAAAAGAATACATGCTAAAAACTACACACACACACACCTGTTCATATAAAACACAAACTGAGAAAACGAACAAAAACATTCTTGCCACCGTAGATGCCACAAAGCAAGAAACAACACAATCAAGTCAGCTACTGATGCTTTAGATTCAGTTACGGACCAGAGGCTAAGTGCTTCCCTTATGTCATTTTCTCACTCTCCCTCATATAGTATGTGAAGGTAGATAGCTTGTCTCCATTTTGAGAATGAAGAAACTCTGATTTAAAGATGTCAAATAGTGTGTCCAAGGTTACATAGCAACCACGTAATTCCTATGCAGGCCTATTTAGCATGAAGGCACACCCTCTTATTTCTGTACCTTAATTAGATATTGTATTGTCATTTCCACACAAAAGAAGGAATCATCCCTAGGCATGATGGTGCATGTGTACATATTTGCCCTGGTTGAACTCAGTTTCCACCCCATCTCTTCATCTAGAAATAAGCTGTATACCCTAGTCAGACTAGAACCTCTTTGTCTGCCTCATAAGGATAATATCGACATGGTTGAGATTTTTCAAGTCAGGAATAGGATCTCATGTTGTGTATGAGAATACAAATCAAAATCATCATAGTAACTACCAAGTGTTTCACAGTTCAGGGTCGTTAATGTCTCCTTATCATCCATGGCTTTCCTATTGGCTCTGGCTCTTCAGCCCGCAGTGTCTTCTTGCTATGTTTAGGACAAATCAGGAAACTCTAGCCTTGGGGGGGATTGAACTCTAATTTCTTTTTTTTTCCCCTCTAAGAAATTTCAGTTTTATCCTCTCTAAGTCTTTCTGGTAAGGACCACTCTAACCAACTCATTGAGTGCTCCCACTCACTGCAGTAGCTGTTTGAGCACTTCTCATGCATATTAACCACCTCCATCTTTCTCTTATGCATCTTCTACTTTACTACTACACCATCTATGCTTTTATGTTTATCGTTTTTCTCTTTCTCCCTGCTGACATGCAAACTTCATTAATTACTTAAGGTGTCCTGTCTTTCTCACTCCCCTCAAAAGCTGTGTCCTAAGCTCCTAGAGAAGAGTCCACCAAAGAGTAGGAACTCAGCACAAGTGTGTTGACAGTGATGGTCATCACACTGAACAGTCATCTGGGCTTACGTTCTCTGTAAATTTCCCCGGGAAGGTATTATTTGTGACATATTAAGAATCTTCAATAAAAGAACTCCAAAGATTTCCACTGGGATTGCTCAGAATACGATAAAGTATACCTGAAAACTGTGGGTTTCAGAGAATAAAGCCAGATGTGTGGAGACAGCTGATTATAAAAAAGTTTATGTTGACTGTCTGTTTTCTCCTAAAGAAAGTTGTTTTCTATGCCAAATACTAAGCTGGCTATGGGATTTAGGATTCCTAATGCTTTACACAATTTCTTTGACTTCCATAAAGAAGCTTAAAAGTTTACTATATTCTTTAAATGTATATTCTTTTAAAGAGTGTGTTTCTATTCAATATTTATGAGCTATCTACCATTTACTGAATATGTACTAGCTGTTCAGTATTAACACCTTTCTATTCAGCAGAGCCTGTGAACATTGCTGGAATGTTAAACATGTCTTTTGACATTATATGGTCAAACTCTACTATTCTAGATACAGAAGAAAACTATAGTTCACGGAGAAAAAAATGTTATTATATGAACTTCTTTTCCTGAAATTGGAAGGAATAAATATTATATAAACTAATATTAAATATTATACATTTTCAAATTCTTGTAAAAATAGCTTATCATCATGTTGTCAGACTCTCATTATTTGAATTCTAAGAACAAGAGAAGCAATTAGATTTGCCCATGATTCCACATGATTTGATGTAGATTTTGATCAGGAAAGCAGATTTTTGATCCATGTTTTTTCCATGTTGTGTCTGTATGTTTTCTTGATCTTAAAGTAAAAACACTATTCATGCTTCTGCAAAATTTACTTTATTGACGATGAATCAAGGGAAACAGATCAACATGAGCTCCCTAAGACCCAAGGCAAAAGCAGAAGGTGTGTTTTAATAAACTCACAGGATCTGCCAGAGAAAAGTAAAGCCAAAGCGAAGTACAAAAAAAAATTTCAGAGCTGGCAAATTAACATGAATATGCTCCAATTCAGCACTTTCCTTGGCGCTTTAGGCTGATCTTCCCATCACTTTTCCTATTAAAGAAATAAGGCAAATAGAAGCTTAGTGCAATAACCTGTGTATATGCCACAAAGGCTGGAAATAGGCTTAACTATGGCATGGTCTACTTAATCATTTGATTCCATAGATACCTGTATCTATTATTCAGCAAAGATTAATTAAAAACACTCTAAGTTAACACTGGCTTAACTTTGGAAAGCGTGACTCCTAAAGCTCGCAGTTTTGACAAGCTCTAGACCTTCCAGTAACAATCACACACACTGAGACTAAGTACAAATGGATAAAGCAAAAGTGGCAGAAGAAATAATAACGCTGAAGCTACAATATCAAGGGTCAGTCTCCGTGGAAAGGGTAAGGGCATTTGGTGTGTGAGAGGAGAATCCGCAGGCCAATGTCCGCGGTAAGAAGCGTCATTAATTCAAATCTCAGGCGACTCCACTGACTTCCACTGAGGAGAATGTGGTGGTAATGACGTGCCTCAAATATCAGTGTGTTCATCATGTATCAACATTAATATGAGCAGTTTAAATTAAAATAAAAATAGTAAACAGTGTCAAAGTTATTAACCATAATAATAAATCAACATTCTGTGTTAGATGTATAAATTTTAACAATGTCCCTAAAATTAATCAGAATTAGTAGCTACAAGGTAAACCAATTTAGACTGTTTTCAAACAAATTCCCATGCATTTACTTTGCTGGTGTTGTTCTTTGTGACACGTTTATGTTGTGTTCAACCCACTTGTCTGGAGCATGTTCATTTAGTCTCTATGTTAAGGAATAGGTAGAGCATTCTAAGAACCTCAAGGAAGACATCACAGGCTTATTCTGACGGCGTCTGCTTATATGGGATGGGTTTGGTGACCGGCATACTTACTCCACTGCCTTACAGAAGGCACATTTGTTGCCATACGTCTGGCCATCGGATCCACAGTAAGGGTCAGATTCTCTTGTACAGTACACCTTGGGGTCACGGAATTCACCACAGTCAACCTACAAGGTTAAGTTCATTGACATTGACGTTAGTGCTTTCTGTCTAAAGGGCTATTTGGAATGGAAGCTTCAGACAGCAAGTTTTAAGTGTTAAACACATATGTGCTTTGTCATTATAAGATATTTTAAATTAGAAAATAGCTCTTTTATACTCTTAAATAGATTATGATTTAAATGTCTGAGACTTTTCCTTTGAGATACAGGAACCACATTATAAGAAATACATTATTTTTTCTATATATAAGTTAATAATGATAAATGATGTTGTTAAGATCTTTTGCTCTAACATCTACTAATTACTCTGGCAGCTTTGGTCAGTAAAGGACAGTAAAAGACATTTGTCAAAAGCTGTTCCAACGTACACTAACAGTACATTTTTCATCTGCTATAAATCATGAATGACTGTTGTGAAGGGTTGTTTTTTTCCAGTAGATGCTATATCCATTTATTCTCCCTTAAAAGCAGAACTCTAATGCCTTTATAAAATAAACTTATTACATCTTAAAGTCTGTTTGTACAAGCACAAGGCCCTGAGTTAGATTCTTTAGCGCCACTTGTAATCCCTGTACTTAGAAGGCTGAGGCAGGAGGATTACCATGAGTTTAAAGGCTGGTGTGGGCTACCTAATGAGTTCAGGACCAGCCTGGGGTAGAGAGCAAGACCCTGTCTCAAAAAGAAAAAGAAGTCTATTTATAGTATTTGAGCTTTTACACCCACTATAGCAATTTAGGAATGATTGTCTAAAGCGCTGTGCTTAGAAACTTTCTGAGGTTGCATATTCAATCTCATTGAGGATACTTGGTATGTCTGATTAACGGCTGTTATTGCTGGTACAGCCTCTCAGGCAGTCATGCTGATCTCTTATAAGCACTTTGAAGAGCAACGTGAAGTTCTTTTCAAAATAAAGGATCCTATTGAAAAGTGGGCAAATGAAATGAAGAGGCAGTTCACTCACAAGGAAGTACAAGTGGCCAATAGATACATGAAAAGATGTTCAACATCTCTAGCCATAAGAGAAATGCAAATCAAAACAATGCTAAGATACCATCTCACTCCAGAGAGAATGGCCTATATCAACAAGTCAAATAGCAATCAGTGCTGGCGAGGCTGTGGGGAGAAAGGAACCCTCCTGCACTGCTGGTGGGAATGTGAATTTGTTCAACCCCTTTGGAAAGCAGTATGGAGAGCTCTCAAAAGACTAGAAATAAATGTCCCCTTTGATCCAGTGACACCCCCCACCCCCTGGAATATATCCAAAAGAGGTCAAAACAACACATAACAGAGACATATGTATACCTATGTTCATAGCAGCACAACTAACAATAGCTAAAATATGGAAGTCACCAAAATACCCGTCAACAGACCAGTGGATACACAAACTGTGGTATTTATACACAATGGAGTACTATGCATCAATAAAGTCCAACAATGTGGAGGCTTTTACGGGCAAATGGAAGAAACTAGAGAACATCATGCTTAGTGAAGTAAGCGAGAAGCAGAAGGTGAAACATCGAATGGTCTCTCTGATATGAGAGACCCAGATCACAACTCCTATGGAACTTAAAACGAAAACAAAGTGAAACAGGGGGGTCGGGTAGGGGAGAAGGGAGGGAGCGGAGGGTAGGGGGAAGGACAAAAGGAGAGTGGAAAAGCCCTTGTCACCTTGAGGAGATACATATGTGCACAAAAAGCTCAACTTCATTGGTTTTGGATTTTTAAAAAATGACGTCCGGGTATTCTAGCTTGTCAATATTTAGTATTAGCTTGCCCTCTTGTGGTGATTTCAAGAACTGCATCTTCTAAGAAACAGTACGAGGTGATGTAAGCAGTGTGTACTCAAAATAATCATCTTTGTTAACAGAAACAACAGGATCACTTTACTTGGCCAAAAAAATTGAGTTTCGTCTGCTAAGGATTCAGGATCATTAACATTTTAATTTATCAATTAGCTTTAAAGCATAAGTTAATGGAAATTGATAATCCCACACAAATTTTTGTACCTAAGACTTGTGTCCAAAAGATGATAACACTTTATCTTTTCTCAAAGCTAGACTTAAACATTTTTTTCCATTTTCATAGAAGCACCACTCTTCAGATTCCTTATCCTGTCTTTAGATTGAAATACTCTCTCTCTCTCTCTCTCTTTCTCTCTCTCTCTCTCTCTCTCTCTCTCTCTCTCTCTCTCCTTCATGTTGTGTGCTTCTTCACGTCCAATGTCTCACAAGTTCCACATTTCCTACACATACCTGCTCCCAGCACTTTTTGTCTGAACCAACACTGTAGGTTTTCCTCTCCCTGCCTCCTTTTCTTGGTGGTTTCAAATCCTTTCGACAGATAGAGAAGAGCTAATCTTATATTAAAGTGCTCTTTTCACCACATTCTTTGCTTTAAAATAAGAATCAGAATCTTTAACTAATGTTGTATAGAAAATTATACAGCTTGAAGATCACTAGTGTGCAGTAAGTTTACCAAAATTTATATTATGTTAACATTTACTAATTTTACCTTAAAATGCAAACAAAAATAAACTTAGCTGTCTCAAAAAATACTGCAACAAGAAATAGTTGTAAGTCACTATTTCTGAGAAGTTTTTTTTAAAATCTGTGTATCTCAATCCAGACAATTCATCTGATCAGCTCTTTGAAGATACGGTCTCCAAATGGAGAGTCTGGAAGGAAAAAAACCACTAAAAGCAATGTAGTAAGTTATTCACAAAGTAAAATTTATTCTATTCTAAGGATTTCTCTGAAACTGTTTTTCAATTTTTGATGTAATCCTATGATTTCTTTAATGACCATTTACATTGGTAAATAATAGTTTAAAATTTTACCATTATTTTGTTAGTGCTATTTAAGGTACCGACTTGGAAACACATGAATCATTTACATTTATAGGGGAAATTTGTATTGAAATATGAATTCTGAAAATCTGGGGACAGGCTTTTTGTTTAGCTTGCATAATCTCTCTGAAATTGTAGAAAACATTTAGAGATCTGTAATTGAAACTGGCAACTTTAATCTCCTAGCAGATATTTCATCATGAGGGGAACTTTTGACATCGGAAAAAAGACTTGCGTGTTGGAGGGAGCCGACTCTTGCCCTGGCTGAGTGAGACCTGGCGCCTTGCTCCAGTGTTGGTTTCAATCAGCCCTTCCTGCCCCTCTACCTGCTGCCACGCAGAAGAGGAAGTTCAGCCTTGACGTGATAGGAGAGATGCAACTTTCTCTGTCCTTTGTTTTTGAGTGGAAGAGAGACAGCAACCTTAGAGGACAGGCTTGGCCCATAATGATTTAAATATTTAGTGCAAGAAGAACCTTTAGGGATCACTGACTCCAACCTTCGTCTTAGAGATATGGGAGCAAAGGGAAGAGATGTTACCTAGATCACCCAGAAGGTAAGTCCTGGAATTAGGACTCATCTACATTATCAGGCCCCAGAGCCAGTGCCTCCCCAGGCACTGGGGGGAAAAAGCTCAGATTTTATGTGTTTATGTGTCACCTGAGTATTTATTCAGAATACACATCAAAGACCTTTACCTTTGCAGTTATTATTCAGTATGTTTTATGAGGATTTGGCATTTGGATAATATGTCAACGGACACAGAAGGAAGCAAAAAAAAAAAAAAAAAAAGACCTTGGCTTGTCTGAGGAAATAGAGTCAGGCAATAGTAAAGTACATGAGTAGGGTTGGAAGACAGAATTCAAAATTTTGGAAAGGAAGAAGAACATAACTTATATGTTAATAATAAAGTGGATATTAAATTCATCTCTTAGATCAGGGCAAAATGGTCCCATCAAGCAAGTTTACTAACCAAAGTGTTGTGAAACATGCAGACTCAGTCTATGCCCCTTTCTTCTGAGTTTTCTTTTATATTTGCTGTAACCTGCACGATCACATTATTTAAACATTAAAGATTTACAGCTTTCTGCAGCAACGCAAACACACATGCGTGCATGTGCCAAACATACACACACATACAGACACAGAGGTGGTTAGTAGTAAATTGCCATCAGTTGTACATCGCACCTTAATTTCTGAGATGACCAAGATGGAAAAGCAAAGTGTTAGCGATATGATGGTGCATCAGGGTCGGAGACGCTTTTTAATGTCTCCATCATGCCTAGTCAGTTAGCAATAATGTGTGGAACTTTTGAAGCCACGAGTTGTCGGGTCTATCAAAGCTAAATTAGTGTCAGGATCAGTAGAAAAGCTAGAGGTGCACACAGGACAGCATTCGCAGAACAAATCACATGTGCCCGTGCTGGCTTTTGGTAGCTTGAGAAAGGTAAGAAGTCAGTTCGTAATTTTGAAGAAAAAAATTCAGCAATGAAGAAAATCTATGTCTCCTCCAGTTGGTAACCCCAATTAGCATTTAAATTTGAGTGTGGCTGTCTTCGTACTGTGCACGGTTTCTTTCTACCTTTAGATCCTGTTTCTACTAAAGAAACAATGGCAATTGCCTTATCTTCTCAGCAGTAATTAATTACTAATTAACATGCAGCTTTATCCTTTCTCAACTACTGTCTCGTAGTTTATGGAATTTAGATAGAATTACAATTCTAGAAAGTGAACGACAATATCCCCTTTCTATGACGGTGGAAGTTGCAGCTCAGAGAACCTTAGTGATGCTCTTACCTGAGATTGCACAGTGAAGACAGTGATGCCATATGAATTTTATCTGATATTAAACCTAGTTTTGTCTATGTTCTTGCTATTCTTATGAAATATAAAAATCTGTGCCTAGGTCTTTTAAATGTAAATGGTGTGCTGATAGATCATGATTAAATAATATTATTTCAGTTAATTTCTGCATTTGGCCTGCCTGCTCATTGTTTTTTTCTTTATATCATGAATATACTTAAGATTTTGATCAGCGATACCAGCCAAGTAGCATTCATATTAGAGAAGTAGATAAAACCAGGTACTGACCTGTCCTCCTTGACTGAAGACACCTGAAAAAGAGCAGAAAATCAAAATGCTGTAACTTATGAAAATGAAAAAGTGAAATCTGCAAACTTAGGAGGTTTCTAAAACCAATGACTGGTTCTGGCTCTTGGCCACTTCAAGACGTCATGGTAAGTTGTTCTAGTTTTATACCTATCATGTCTTAGGGAGCAAAAGAAAATCAAGTCTTTGTGTGTAGGGGCATGGACTACGAGGGGCAATATTTGGTGGAAGTTGGGAGATGGGAGAAAATGGTCTATGAACCTGGAAATCCTGTGTTAGTCGTTACTTTACCGTAGGAGCAGTCTCATCGTATTTAGTCTCACTTTGAGGAAGCTGCATGGGAAACTCTCCTCTAACACGAGTGCTCTGAGGTCCACCGCACACAGTTACTCCCAAAGCCCTTGTTTGTGTGAGGTGGGGAGTGACTTCATTTGCTCACTCAGCTTGGAGTTGCTCTTCTGTCCTCTTTTTGTACACAGCCTTAAAAACCTGGTCCAGGCACACACAGGCAGGTACCGATTCGTCTCCTACTATGTCTCTCTAAGATCCGGAAGGAGAAAAGGACCCACATACACAACCTGCTTCACTTCTTCTTTCTTCTTATTATTAGTCAGTGCAATTTTTAAATTGCGACTAATTATCTCAATGGCCTAAATTATCAAGATAATAAAAATCCTAGATCAAATCCTAGTGCAAGTCTCTGACCAATGCTCTTCACATCTAAACCCAAAGATACCCCATGAGGAGATGTGGATTAAAACAATTCTTCTCTACTATTGGTCAGAACTTAGGGGAGGACCACTGGAAATATTTCTGAGTGCAATTTCTATTGATGGGGATAAGGAAACAGCTAGATTTTTAAATCTGAAAGAAAGATGCTGTTAATTTCTCGCAGTGTTTACAAACCTCTCTGATTCATAAGTAGCAGAAAGGGTGATTATTAAAAATACAGTTTTTAGAATAATTCTTCAAAAATTCCAGGATACAAACACAAGTAGGGCTTAGATATCTATATTTTTATGAATACTCTCGGTATGGCCAGAGAACATTAATTATTGCAATCTTTAGTCAATTCTCCACTGTGCAAAATCTGTAGTGAGAAGGGATTTTTCCAATGGCAAGGTAGAAAGATCAGTTCTCGTGATGTCTGAGTCCAGTCTCATACTCTTTTTATTAAACTTTAATTAAAGCAATAATAAAAGATATTTGTTGAACAACTTTCTAAGCCCAGTCTTCCATGTTAGGCACTTGACAATCATTATTAGTGTCACCATTACAAATTATTTTAATTGGTCTTTCAGGTCAAAATCATCACAATTTTGAAATACCATGAGAAACTACTATTTTTCTCTTCATTTCAATAAAAATGAAACTCACCTGAGAAAAGGCAGAGGAAAGCCAAAGAGAGGAGTAGAGTGACACCGGATGCTCTCATGGTGCCAGTAGCTCTCTCGGACCGGAGCAACTTTGCCCAGCTAAGTTTGCCTATGCAGGTAGCTCCCAGGTAGGCAGCACTAAAACCCACACAGAGGAGTGTATATATAGACAAGATGGAGGGAGTTGGGATCTCCACCTTCTTTTATAAAAATCGCATTCTAAAACCATACGCAGCTGTCCTGCACACTTTAGGCATTTATGAAGAAATGCTTCATGTTCCCCATCAATTTTAAAAATTAGGGCAATTACGTGGGTCGCTCCTTAGATCTTATTAATAGAGTGTGTCATTTTCCACCAGTAGTCTACATTTTCCTAACAGCCAATCCGGGCTCTCTGTTCTTCCATCTGAAGTTTCACTGTATTAAAGGAATGACTCACTAGAGGAATTCTACTTACTCCCTAAGTCTCTTTTCAGACAGGCCCTGCATGTCTGCGATCCAGATGAGTAACCTCAGGGGAACGGAATCTCTAGGGCGGGGCCGGAGTCCATCCAAACCATTCTCTGCGTGCCTAAACGTGAGGCATCCTACATCGTCACTTTTTCACCAGGACTGCATCAGGATAAGCAATTCGTGAGGGAAAAAAATCTGGTTCACTTTAAGTTGTCATTGCTGTCTAATGTGGATGGTTTTCAATTTTTGCGTCAAAACGAACAGGATAATAAGAAAAATCGAAAGTATAAATAATAACTCCAAATAAGAAAGATGGAAGGAAGCAGGGGGAAGATGGATTGTGGAAGGTGAGAGGAGGGGTGGGAAGGGAGGGGAAGGTGGGGAAAGTGGATGTGAGACTGGTGCGATGTGTGATGTGTGTGCACCAGCTCCTCAAGTTTAGTGTAACTAACGCACATCGCAAATACACAGTAGTAAAAATAATCACCCTTGAATAAAAATGAGCAGGAGAGTTAGCATACTGTTCTCACTTCATTAAAAATATTGTTTCATAATTACTGAATTGAATATTAGAAATAAATAATATTTAATATTTCCTTTATTCTGTAAGGCCAAAAAAGTGGTCATGGTAGAGATCTTAAGGTTTCAGCTACTTGGAAATATCATTTTTCCTATCAGTTAAATGATTTCTACAACTACCATAGCCAATTTAATTGCAGAAAAGATCAGAGTGGAATGTCATAGTTCATCTTGAGAGAACCCAAAATTCAAGAAAAAAGTTATTATAATGATGATAAGAGAATCCACCTTGAAATATAAGCTGGTATTTAAAATACCACAATGATAACTGTAATAAACTAAAATGTAGGAAGCTGATGTAAAACACACTCAACTGAAACAGAAATGATTAATATAATCTATGCATAAGTAGGCCATAAGTTATACATTTAAATAATTTTTTAAAATTTCTCACATTGAGGTAGGTAAGTTTAACTTTTTAAAACTTACTTTAAGCTTAGTTGCTTTGAGCAAATACGTACACAGTTCATAGGTAGTTCTTTTAATCTAAGGGCATTTGTTCCATATTCTGGAAACTACCTAGTTTTAGAATTTTTGACTTGACTTATACATAGGATGGATTTTATGCGTTTAAAATGGTGAGAGCAGTTCTTTGAATTTGTGTGCAAGATAGTATTGTATTGGTAAAAATGATGTGTGAGCGTGATAAAAATATTCGCTTTAAATTGCTGCTCTGATTATTTTTAAGAACAACTGAACCAGGCTAGGCTCTCAGGACAGTGGACACGCCCTCTTTATCCGACCCCTCACACAGAACAGGACAGGTCACGTGGACATCAAATGCCAGGGAAAGAGAGGCGTGAGGACTGTGGAGAAAAAGAGAGGAAGGACTAAGAGGAGAGGAAATGACCGCGACTTGCACGTACAAAAGAGAGTAATTGAGGGGAATGATGGGAGTTGGAGTGGGGGGGTGGGATGAGAGGGAAAAAACGGGAGAGGGAAGAGATTTGTAATATGCCACAATATGTACATGTGCAAAATACTCAAGATCAATGTGAATATTATGTATTGAATCTATGTATATCAATAAAATGGGGGGAAAAGATGCTCATTCAAAGGCTTTGTGATCTCTCTCCCTCTCTCCCTCTCTTTCTCATACACTACACACCCAATCTGAGAATGCTCTGCGGAAAGTTGTGGTTCAAATGTTACTCAATGCTTTGAAGACACTAATGAATGACCTTACAGTTGTATTTTAATTTTTCTTCAACACTCTGTGAGATATTTAGACACAGTAAGTAGGAAAATGCTTAAAAAACTGACATTTTTAAATAACAATACCACAATTTTGCCTACTTGTCATTTTAATTATATTCTTCTCATTAAATGAGATAATACAGACTTGTCCACTGAAATTTAGACATTATATAAATTTGTTTTGAGGACTGCTGCTACCTTTTTTCTCTCCGTCTCAATTTCTAAATGTCTTCCTATCTTTTGCTGTTATTCACTGTTTCCTGGGAATGCAATATATATATATATATATAGTATATGCATATATATATACATATATATATATACATAATATACATATATATAGTATATGCATATATATACATATATATACACATAATATACATATATATATGTATATATATAGAGAGAGTCAATCTAAATATAATTCGTCCAAAGTGACAACAGTTTAAAATCGTCAACTGACAGTGAAAGCGACGTAACAACAGTAGTTGGTTATGTTCCACATAAAATTCACAGCTCTTTTTTTAAACTTTCTGTTTCAGCTTTTCTTCCTCCCTACAGAATAAATTTTGGGCAGTTCTCTCTCCTATCTCACTCGTACCTCAAAGCTCTGTTCTCCTGAAGGTCATTTTCTCATTGTCACACTCCTTTTTCTCTGTGCCCTGCAAACCTTCAGAAGACTCCTCAGTAGATGTCTCCAGTAGAATCACTCTTTCTCAGAATGTTTTCAGTTCTGGGTCTCCACAACTTACCACACAAACCACAGCAAAATTAAGTTTTGGCTCTGAGTAGACGTGGGAGAAAGTATATTGTATGATATTTAGTTTTGATATTCTAATGTTTTTAATAATCTTTTTCAGTATTCTAAGGCTATATAAAGATTTTTAGTTTTTTTAACAAATTAAAAAAGAGTGCAGAAAACATTATTTGAGAAACTTCTTAACCTGTTACTTGTACAGTAAATTCAGATTATAGAGGACAAAAGTGACAAAGGCGATGGGTCGCAGATACTACACCATTCCAGCTTTTTGGCTACAAAGTGTGTAGCAGGCAACAATTTGATTTTTGTTTTCTGGTATGAAATAAAAATTGGGACAATTTTAAGAATCTTAATATTTGAGGAAAAATACTTTTCAATATATTGAATCATTTCAACAAACAAACAAAGAGACCTGAAAAATAACAAGAAACAGGAGAGGAAGCAAACAGTAGAAACTGTACTTATTGTGCACACAAAATAAAAGCCATATCTTGTATAAAACTCACATACAGTTGGCTTCCAATTTAATCTGTAAATATTTTTATACATATAAATAAAACCCCATTGGTCTATTTTTTTCAAATATAGTTTACTAGGTGAACATTATATACATTTACTCACAAATATCACCCTTTAGGGTAGTATACACAAAAGGATGTACCTTTTATTTCATGCATGTATAAGGGACGTTAATGTCAATTTTAATTCTATATCCTTATGGCTTCATGTATTGAGATGAATCTTCAACGTTTCGTCAATTCTTTGGTCTGAATCCAAGAATATATACATATCTGTATCTGTGTTTCAATATTTCCTTGTTTATATAACTTTTCTTTCAAACTAGCTGTCCATGTGTAACAAAATGTGTTATTTTTGACATCTCAATTTTTAGATAGATATGTTCTATTCCCTTCAAACCTTTGAACTGTTCCAACGTCTTCCACACGTAATACAACAGAGACATATTTTCGAGAAGTAACCACTTAACACATGAAGTAACAATCAAGTTTAACATTAAATCATAGTATTACCTGAAATTATGTTTTAAGTGTTTTCAGCTATACAATACAATAAAATTAAGATTTTTATTTTCAAGAAAACAATATTTATTTAGAATGAAAATTATTTTTCTTGAAACTTTCATTGGAGCACATAGAACAGAGAAAATTTTTCTAAGACTATGGTTTGGGGAAATAAAGAAAAATGATTTCTGAAATTTAGACTTTATTATTCTGGTTTGGTTCAAATCATTGCTTTTTTGAAGGGGAAAAGAGCTATCATTGAATTTGGCTTGTGTGAGACAGACAATAACACGTGATAGCTAAGTATGTGGACCTAAGAGTAGCTTAAGGTCTCTCATAAATCAAGGAACAGAAGAAAAAGTAGTCAAAATACATCATCATCCTATGATAGACAACTACAGAAGGAGATAAAAAGGTTCTGGTTCAGAGTATGGTGACTTAGATTTTAGAGTCATCACAGTTGCAGGCTTTGTGATGAGAATTGTGTCACCCAGAAGTTAGCACATCAGGTGGATAACCAGGAAGGAGAAGGAGACACATACCGTTTGTGATACAGAACCCCAGGAGCCATGCTACACTGGACCCAGGATGGAGGCACCTGTCCATACTTAGAAGTCAACTGACATCAGTTCTGGGAAGCCAAGTGTTAATAAGTATGTCAATGGACATATAAAAGTTACGAAATTGTGTGGCCTCTCTTCTTAATCTAAGTACTGTCTTTGACAAAAAAGCAGTTGGAGAAGAAACAACTAGAAATCCCCAGAAAGAAATGCTAACTTAGTAAAACGTGAGTCTTTGGTGAAAGAAGCTTAATTTTGCTTAGTGTATCTGTAATGATTTCAACCGCACTGGGAAACTAACAGGCAGCCGCTCAGGTAATGTTTGCTGAGTGACTTAGATTGAAAGGCATGTAATTGGCTGTTAACATTTTCGGATATTACTGAAAAATGAAGATAAGTATCGTTAAAACAATTAAATTTGGGGTTTTTTTGGACAACCGTAAATAAAATTTGATCCACTATATTTAGTGTATTTAGGTCCAACCTTTACGAATATTTTATCAAAAACAATAGGTTCTTTGTTTTATCAGAAAAACAAAATGTCTTTAACATGCTTAAAGATATTTACCCTTGATTTTTCAATCAATACAAAATATAGTGTTCTCCTGAGAAATACGCACTGCCCTTTTATACTTGATAGTCCCTAGACAGACATGAATGCTTGGCTGTAGTTTAACTTGGCTGTCTGTTACCCTTCTGCTGTGGGACCCTGACTGGGCCTGGGATGATTATAGGTAGCAGTGGCTCATACCAGATAATCTCATTTCTCAAGAGGATAGGACAGGTGTGGGGCCACTCCCTCTTATCCCAGGACCAGAATGGGCCACAGCTCAGGTTTCATCACACCCAAATTCCTAATTTTCCCCTGCTTCCAGACCCTTCCCAGAAATCACGTGGTCAAGTTTCAAAAGAACTGCCATGCAAATTAGGCTACTTTCAGACTCCAAAATCCCCCCAATCAGTGTATGACCCTTGCCCTGTTGCCTGGCTGACCCACCTCCCTTAAACTGCTTACAAGCCTGGTCCTCACCTCCAATAATCGAGCTGTTAACGCTAATTCAGCCCCTGGGATGCGATTCCGTCATATTCACACTGCTTGAGACCCTGTTCCCCTAGACTTCACGGGCTCCTGATCGCCAGTGGCCAATGGTGGCCAGATAACCCTGGACCCCCAACATTTGGCCACATACCAGGTGACCTGAGGGACATTAATGCACCTTTCTGGGTCACAGAATTCCTTTTTTATATGTTTATTTGGTAGTCTGGGGTGTTCAATATAGAGTCTTGTGTATTCGAGGCAAGCACTGTGCTAGCAACCTTTAGTCTCAGCTTCTCACATTCCTTAGTAAATGTAGCTTCTGAATGATTTCCATGGACAATATACTTCATTCATTGATTCTTTTGTGTGAAAAACACCTGTAGTTTCTGGGCCAGACTTTGCCTTCAGTCTCCCACGAACGTATAGGTTCACACATGTCATCATGTTAGCGTTTCCTCCCAGCTTGTGTCAACTGTCGAGTGACTTCTCTGTCATCGTCCATGTCGTTGTAAAAATGTTAAACAAAGCAGGCTCAGAGTTAGTTTCTTAACTTATTTTCAAGGTTATTTTAATGAAATCAATATTGGTGTTTTTTCTGGCATGGTACCAAGCTTCTCACCCTTGGGAAATGCAACGAGTCAAGTTGGGCATGAACGTGTGTTTACCTAATGAATGTGGACTCTGAGTCATCATGGACGCCTTTCCCAGCTGCTCAGGTTGTCGTGTTTGCTCCTCGTACCCATCAGAGATCTTACACCCCTGTTAAAATACACTCTCCATAGTTTCTCACTCAGTTTTGCTGCATTCTTATGTGCCCACCTTAGCTCGTGGTGCCACCTTTGCCCAGGATATTTTTCTTTAATCCTTACATGTCTAAATTCTGCTAGCAAGCCATCAACACCCAAATTGCGATACTTGTCCCCTGGGGGCAATAATAGGACCTCTCCTTCATTCTCAACACACATAGTTTTATTTTTCTTGTGAAACTGTTCTATTTTGTAGAATTATGTCCAGCCCTGTGGCTGTGTTTTCGGTGTTCCTCCTTGTTAGCAGAGTCCATATTTTGTTATATTTTATCTCTCAAAGTTAGCAATCCTCAATGTTAGCAATATATGTTCATCAGAGATAATTACTGTGATATCTGAGATTTTTCCCTAAATTTCTTCTGATTCCTTATCTTAGACATGCATATATTTCCTCATCTCCAATTTTCTACCATTTTTTTTCTGGCTGGGTTGCAATAAGATTTTAATTCTGCTTAAAATTTTCATATTGCTTTCACCTAAGTATTAATCTGATAGCCGATAAAGTCTCGAATAGTCACTGAATTTTGTACAAGAGCACATTAACAAAACATAGTTGGTAGTGCATTTTTGCAATTTGCAAATTGTTAAGTGTCATTTCTCTCTGTTCTACTCACATACATTCATCTTATCTTTACCACGGCTAACACACTTCTGTCTGTTTCATTTGACATGAAGGCAGTCTGAATGTATCTATGTTACCTTGGACACAATGTAAGCAACACTACGTCATCACGTATAGATTGATGTATAGAGAACATTTGGAAGTTACCCACTGTCGTGAATATTAAGAATATTAAAGACATGTATATTATGCAAATGCTGCATCATTCTTCATTTTGTTTGTTTTTTCATGGTTTCTGATAGTTCTTTTCTGTGTCATACAAGGGTTTGGTGGGAAAATAAGGCTATTTTCGGGCAAGGTTGGTCAGAAGGAATGCTGAGGGGGAGGAGGGAGACAGATATGCACGAGTAAAGCCAAGCTGGAAACCGTGAGGCTAGAAAAGGCAGTGTGAAGGTGAATAGATTACCTTGGAAAGATGGCTGAAGAGAAGGCCGAAAACAGACCACCAATAAACTGGTCCTCATATAGTAGCATGCCACTTAGAGCACCAACAGGGACCTAAAATGAGAGCCAGCTCCACATCAGACAATTCCAATAGCTTGCTGGCATCCTGACCTTCCTTGGTATCCGAAGTGGGAATGTTTTCACCTTTTGAGACATGTGGTAAGACAGGCAAGGACAAATTTGCACACTGGTTAACAATAGTTCCAGCCCAACTAAATGCCTGGCTTTGCCTATTCCCTTTAAAGTTTAATTATCACCATGGGAGGAAGCCTCTTAAATCTTGGCTAGGGTGCAGCGAGCAGTATGAGGAAGGGAAAGTTTGCCAAAGTGAAACACGAAGGAACAGCACCTGCCCCGCCGGGTGATTTAGCTCAAGCAAATCATTATTAGGTTTGTCTAAACATTGGAAATGAAAAGACAAGGCAGGAGGTTTTCATTATTTCTAAATTTTATTCCTGCTATACAAATTATCCACCAAGCCTAACAATTATGGTTCACGAAGATACCTCAGGGAACTATCAGCGGGAGTGCCCGTCTTTCCCTTAACAGGGTTCAGGACTCCGATGGGAAAAACCTCTAGCTTGGGACTTTAGGTTCCTCCCTGATCTGCCAGACTGTCCCAGATCCATCTCCCAGTTTTCCTCCCAAACACCAGAAATTCAGATCACTAGAACCTTACGTAATCTTCATCTTTGTCTTCCTGCACTTCCCATTTTATTCTGTTTTTGATATTTCTGTGTATGGGATCTTCACACAGAGCTGTATCTCTAAACCTTTAAAATTTTTATTAGGAGACAGGGACTTGCTAAGTCACTAAGTTGTCCAGGCCGGACTCAAGATTGCTATCTTCCCGCCTCAGCTTGCCAGACAGCCAGGATCACAGGCACACACACCCACGCTTGCCTTCTTTTTCTGTCCTTTTGCTCATTAACATTTGAGTTATCTAAAACATATTTTTGGTAGCTCTACCACAATATACTCAACTTTTCTGACTAATATAAAATAAAGTCAATTGTAAATTGTGTTCTGCAGTTACCAGAAAAAAATCAATCTTTCTTCTTAGATTTAAAACAAATCATTTTTCACTTCTTGGCATGTAGCGTGTGATATATGATGTGTGGGGTGATATCTAAGATGGTGCCCTCCAGAAGTCCTGGGGGCAGCCACCTTGGGTGTTTTTGTTTTCCCCACATTTTATTGATATGTATACGTGCAAAATTCAAGGTTTACAATGGAGTTGAGCATTTTGTGCACATATAGATCTTGTCAAGGTGACAAGGGCTTTCCCACTCTCCTTTTGTCCCTCCCCTTACCCACCCCTCCCTCCCTCCTCCCCCACCCTCTTCCCCTCTTTCACTTTATCTTTCATCTTAAGTTCCATAGGTGTTTTGATCTGGGTCTCTCAAGGAAGATGATTGGGCCAAGCCGTTTCCACCCTCGTGGACCGCGCGTGATCCCAATACTATTGCTGGGAGCTCCCGGCGCCTGCCTGCATGGACATCCTGCTGATTGGCTTACCGCCCGCTTACGTAGACACCATGTCAAATCGTCTGCTCTTCCCTCCTTGCCACATTCTCCTCTACCCTATATAAGCTTCCTGAATAAAGTGAGTTCCTGCTTCGACAGACTCCCGGCTGGGTCTGGTACTCTTGGGATGAGGGGGCCCAGCCGTGCGCTCACCTTTCCTCTCCCCCAGCCCTTGTGTGGTGGTAAGACCCCCACATGATGAGTATCAATCTTATGTTTTACCATATACCTTTGAGGTAAAATTTACTTGATATAGGCCAGCATCTTTTACAACCAGTACAAAAATATCGCAGTAGCTACGCAACTATGTAAAATGGAAGTACCAATGTGAGAATAAATTAATTTTTCAAGCTACTTTTAGTATATCTGCTATTTCACATGAAAAGGGCACCACATATGGCTTGATCTTTTTGCTTACATTAGATGAGAGACTGAATTCTGTACTTAGCAGATGTATAGTATAATAATTTCCTCACCTTCATATCTGGACCATAGTGAATTTTGTATCACATCTTTTATTTCAACTAGTTATTTAGGATAAGCCTAGCTGATATAGCAAATAACTCCTTTGTAGAAACAATGTGCGCAGGATAGAAACCTGTTACTCTCTAATGCTTAGGTAATTTTCCTCTCCATGGTGATGGAACAGCCATTTCTGGCTGTGCCACCCTCAGCCCATGGCTCAAATGTGGCACGCTCACTTGCTGCATGAGAGGCTCAGTGGACATTTGGTCTGGCTTTCAAATTTTCCTAGCTTGGTGATTTTAAACCACAGTTTCAAAACTGTTTAAAAACTTTTATTGAATAGTGAGGTCAACGTCCACTCCCTTGAATCTGGGCAGATTTGGGATTTTGTCAGTCACTAGAGTGAGTCAGAAGTGGTGCCATGTGCCTGCTGAGAGTCGCCTGCACAGAATACATAGTCTCGTCTTGGATTTCTGATCACAGGCTGCAATTTCTTGTTATTCACTTTTTTGGAATGCAGCTACCATGCTATGAGAAGTACGAGTTACATGGAGTAGCGACATGTCAGTGTTCTGAGGAACAGCCCCAATGAGCTCGGCCCTTATGTCTTCCAGGTTGGATATAAGTCTCCAAAAGACTCTTCTTCTTAGTTTTCAAGTCACCTGAAGCATAAACTCTTCTAAAACTGAAGCTGGACACTGAGACAGAAATGAATTATTCTGTATCACCTCCTCCATGCCCCCGTGGAATCATCCAAGCACGTGACACACTGGTGGCTGTTCTATGCTAATAATTTAGCATTGGTTAATAAAATGGTATTGATAAATAGAGCTATTTAATTTTTCTGCTTTTCCATGGCAACAATACAGATTTAATACATGCTGCATTGTCTCTGAGATCCGGCGGTAGGCAGAGCTAGAAAGGCCTGGAGGAAACAGTAGCAGAAGCATGGTGAGGTCAAAGAGACTGTTGCTAAAGGTGGCAGTGTTACTAAGAATTAGGGGGAAGGAAATCTGGCTTATTGAGGATTGTAAAGGTCCACAGAGGGCGCCCTCGCTCCTCCTGAGTGCAGGGGAGTTCCTACCTTCTACCCCACTTTTCTTTCTTGTACATAGGCTAATATACTCGCTTTCTACTTTCTCCCCCCGCCAAAAAATAGAAAAAGTTAGCAGTACAGAAGCATGGAATAATATTGAAAATAAGAAAAAGAGCATCTAATGAATTGATAGATAACTCACCGAGTTTTTCAAGTTCAATGTGAAAAGTATCTACTGATATCATCATATGATATACAGAACAGGAAAGTTGAACTAATGAAAGAATGGTTCCGTTTTCAAGTAGAAACTAGAGGAAACATAAAGATGCGAAAACTTGTTGGTCTGAGAACACAATTGTTTCTCCTTCTCAATCTGTGTAAGCAGGAGAGACTCGACAGAAATAAAAGGCTACTTGCTACCAGTAATTCACCTGGAGGTAACAACGAAGCCATGCATATAAATACTAATATATATTTTTTTCCTCAGACAGGCTTAAGAATGTTCCAAAAGGCCCTTTGCTCGAGGAAGTAAGACCTCCAAGCATCTTACGGGTATGTATCATAAATTCTCTGTGAAGCAATCGTCCCTTTAATTGACATTGTCTTGAAGAAAACTAACAGAGAGATAAACAGAGTTTATCTGGAAAATATTTGACTTAAGGATATTGCCTAATAAAGTAGACTATTATTCACAAGGAATTATTCACAAGGAATGCAAAATAATTCTTGAAGAAATCAAGTAAATAAAATTGAATGGTTCAATATTAAAAACTAGAAAATCCATATTTTGCACAGTTATATACAGCACATGCAGAAAGAGTATGAGTTAGAAGCAACTAAAAATTTACTCACTGTAGAAAATGGCACAGAGACACTTTTAAGGAGGTGTGTAAAATGGAATTCAGGGAGACAAGCCAAGAAACTGGAGGGCAGAACCAAAACCTCATAGAATTACTCCCAATTGCCAGCACAGGGCTGGAATGAAAGGACTACCAATTTGCCCCCATTACCTTTGAAATGAAGGAACTGCCTTGACACAATTATTTTAAACAAAATTATTTTGACTAATGATATCCCTGTGTGCAGAACATTGAATGTTGGCTGCATCCTGAAAGAGTGGAAGGGATTGGAGAGTATTGTCAGGTATGGTAATGGTTTGCATGCAAGAAATAACAGGGCAGGTGAGGAAAAGTGATTTGCTCTGGGGTGTATCTTGAAGATGCAATCAAAAGAATTTGTTGGCAGACATTAGGTGTGAGATAGAGTGGAGTGAAGAATGATGGTGTGGTGTTTTAATTTAGCAAGTGGAAAAACTGGAATTTCCCTCACGTGATTTGCAAAGAAAAGAAAGAGAAACTTTTTGATGGGAGGGGGAATTTCAGTTTGAGACAGAACAAGTTAAGATATTTTGATCACATATTCAATAAAAATGGTTGAAGAGGTCCTTGTGGATAAGAATCTAGAGTTTAAGGAAGAGATAGAAATTGGAGATCCAGGTGTGGATAGAGGGGAGAACAGTCAGGAAGCAAGGTAAACCTAGGCTAGGTGCAAAGGCTAAAATCCTTCAGCACCTCAGAGTCCAGTGGTAAGGCCAACAGAGGGAAACTCTCCGAGAGATGGAGAAGAAATGCACAGGCTGACCTTATCGAGGGAGACAGGTAGGGTGAACAGAAGCTGTTGCTTTTAAAAGGAAAGGACAATTAATTGTGTGTCATGTTGTTGCCTGATAAAATGAAATAAGTATTAAGAATTGTTCATTGGCTTTAATAATAGCATACAGGTATTTCTAACCTAAAGGGTAACAGATTTGATAGAATTATGAGCTGGAATTTGATGAAAGTAGGCTTTAGAAAAATTTACAGAAGAAAGGAAATTAAATCAGAGTCAGCATAGACTTCCTGTTTTGTAGTTTTACTCTAATAATAAAAATTGAATGCTGAAAAAATCAATGAAAACATATATAAAGGCTTATCTTTTTCTCTGTTTTTAAAAAGTTGCATAAATAAACCATACGTGAGCTCTGAGGGAAGTTTTTAAAAGAGGATCTTTGGGAACGAAGACTTCACAACTGCAGAAACAGCACTCTTGAGAAAGCACGAATGGAGGTAGCAGTGTGTGGATAGATAGACAAGTCTTTTAAATATAACCGCATTGAGGTAAAATTGATCATAGTAAGCCAAGGATATTATGAATATGCAACGTGATGCATAATGAATGAAGTAAACATTTACATCATCCAAAAAGGTTTCTCATGTTTCATCATCCTCAGGCAACCTCTGATCTGGTTGTGTGGCTATAGGTTAGTTCGAAATGTTTTTACTTAGTGCAGATTGAACCATGCTCTTTATTTTGCTGTTCTGACTTCTTTTCTACAGCACAATTATTTTGAGATCCTTCCCTGTAATTTGCAGAGGCTTGTTGACATCCACGTGTACTCAATTCTTTTGTACATGTGTGTTTCGGCTACGGCATTCTTACTATTGAATTTCAAGATGTTGTGTATGCTAAATACAAGTTATTAATTGGATATGTGCCTTATACATACGTCATACGTTCTCTGATCTCAGATTTCTCTTCTCATTTGTGTATTTTTCAAAAGTTCTTAAATTTGATAAAATACACTTTACAAACTGTTCTATCATGGCTCACAGCCTTGGTGTTTCATATACAATTTCTAACTAAAACAAGGTCGTAAGTAGTTTCCCTCCAAAGTTCTATGCTTTCAGATTTGCGTTCTAGATCCATTTTGAATTCATTTCTGTGTATAATTTGGGACATAGATTGAAGTTCATTGGTTCCACCAATTACAGACAATTTTCTAGCACAATTTGTTGAAGATCATTTTCTGCCCATTTAATTGTCATTGGCTCTATTTCTCTAAAAATAATTTATTTTATGTGTATAGATCTACTGTTTGTTTGTTGTAGCTCTTTGATTTTTTGCTCAATCTGATTCCAATCCCATACTTTCTTGAATTAATGCAGTTCTAGAAATTGGCAGTGCTATTCTTTAAACTTTCTCAGTGTTGTTTGAGTAGGGCCTTTCTATGACATTTGTATTTTCATATGATTTTAAAACTGGCTTATCAAGTTTATTTTTAAAAATTATGACATTTCGATTGGGATCTCATTGATCATGTGAATCAGTTTGGAAAATATTGACATCTTAGCAATGCTAAATGCTCTGACCTGCAGATAAAATATGCCTTCCCATTAATTTTATTCTATTTTAATTAATTTCACTACATTATTTTCTGTTTTCAAAGTCTCATACAAGCACAATTTTTGTCATATATGGTCTTGATATTACCTATTTATTGGTGCTAAAAACAGTTTTATTTTTCATGATAATTGTTTGCTCTTGGTGTACAGAAATAACATTCACTTTTGTAAGAAAATTGTAGATACCAAGGTGAGGAAGTGAGGGATGGATGGGAAAGAAGAAGGCATTGACCAAACAGAGGAGCTTCAGTTAAAGAGGGCAAATAAGCACTAGCGATAACCTCTGTACACCGGTGACCATAACGAAGAACAAACCATCATAAACCTCAAAATTGCGTAACAGAGTATATTTTTAAACTTTTTGTCATAAAAATCTATGTGAGGTGATACTCATAAGTTTGATTTAATCATTCTATAATGCAAAAATACACCAAAACATCATATTATATCTTGTATTTATAAATGTTTGTTAAAACAAAAAAATCGTATTTTGTTTTACAACCTTATGGAATTGACTTATAATGTAGAGAAACTTTTAAAAACAAATTTGATCGTATTTCCTGTATAGATTGAAATTGGTGAAAAGACAGACACAAATAGATTCAAAAGATGGTCCAGACGTAGACAAACACAAACCATCTGATCAAATTATAAAAAGGCTTAAAGATGATCTATGAAGAAATGGGGGCCTTAATAAGAAATACACTGGCACATCTGGGCATCTATATGCAGGAGTGGGAAGGAACCTCAGAATACATGTGCACACCTTGCACAAAAGTGTAGTCCGAATGTATCATGATCCTAAATGTAAAACGTGGGATTCTGAAACTTTTAGGAAAAAAATAACTTTACATAGCTAATTTCACAGTCCACTGTGTTAGACAGCTGATTAATTCCGGTGTTTATCTTTGACTTATGGCTTAAATGCTCAGTTTATTCTACTTATGAGAAATGAGACACAGATCTGAGGCATGAACTAAAATAAGACTTTCAAAGAAGTTTATTTATTTGTATTGAAATGTTGACTACACAACCCGGGGCCTCTAACATTCTGGGAAAGTTTTCTGTCACTGAGCTATAACCCTAGCCAGGAAAAACTTACTCATTAGGAGGAACATGAGTGCCAGTGATCCAGTGAGAAGGAGCCTCGAGCAAGCTCCGTGGTGGCAGCTGTCTGTCACCAAGCTCATGTAAGGAGGAATGGAGAGGGAAAGATATACAGGAGGGTTGTTGCGATGGAGACAAAAAGATGTCTTCTTCCATATCCAAGCACACTCAGCTAGCATCTTCCATCGTGAAGAAACTTTATTTTTCCGTGAGATTTCCTAGAGCAAAAGTCATACCAAACCATTCGTGAGCTAGTAGACTACTAGAGCTACACCGACACCTTTAAAAGTCATCTGGCGCCCTTGTTTTGCATTTGAGGAAATTAACATCCAGATAATAAAGAAAATGAGCTAAAAACAAAAGTGAGTGTATGGTGTAGCCCACCCAGTTATCTTATGATTCTCATTTGTTACTGAGGATATGACATTCCCACAATCTTTTGGGAAATAATCTATTTAGTTGAACTGAGTTTGTGATGTGTAAGTTGCATCACTTTTCAGCTATTCTGTCAGTATGGCTAGCTTCTGTCCCAGGTACTCACTGGTGGGATGGCCTTGGGTTTGAACCTTTCTGTCATTCTCCATGCCAAAATTGTGAAACTGGTTTTGGGGGTAAAGCGTCCAGTTATTTCTTACTTTGTGAAAAGCACTGATCCATTGAGGGATCAAAACTGAAACCATCGTGATGTGAACTTGCCCTGACTAATTGACTAATCACTGATTTCATGTTGATAAGTCCAAAAGTCTGAATAATGAACCAGAGATGAATGACTCAAGTTGATTCCAGTTGCTTGACTCTCATTCAGAATTTCTGATATATATGTTTTTGAAAATGTGTAAGAGAAGGCAAACTAGAGCTTGTCTTGAAATCAAATAAAAGGGTTATTTCACATCTTCAAGGAGAAACCCAGTGAAAGGCACATGGGAATGTGAGGGCTGAGAGAAGACACTTGGACAACCATCTGGACAAGAAGCCCACATTCTTCTGTAGGGGAGTTTCTATTATCATGTGCTCTTCTTCTAATGAGCAGCTGATTACGCTCTGTGCACACTGGAGCAAGTTTCTGATTCCAAGGCGGATGTACTTTGCAGGAAAGGCAGGTAAGGCTCGGGGTGTAGCTCAGTGGTTAAGGCACTTGCCTAGCATGGACTAGGCCCTGAGTTCAATTTCCCATCATCACATGAAAGATTAGTTGGATATGATGGCACATGCCTGTCATCCTAGCACTCAGGAGGCTGAGGCAGGAGGATTGTCAAGAGTTGGAGATCTATGTAGTGAGCTCAATACCAGCCTCAAAATAAAAAAATCTTGTCTCAAAATAAAAAGAGAGTTGGTAATTTGTATAGATGAGCCTAGCTATGTTTTTTTTTTCCTTTTCCCAAATAGTACTCACAAGCTCTCAACACACAAGATGCACGGATTGTCGTATGTTACAAAATCGGTACCACAGACGGGTTGCTTTAAGCCATCACAGGGGTCCACTGTTCCATGGAAATGATCCAAGTGAACTTTCTTATATGGACATTTGATCTGAAATTGAGTTAAAGAGAATGATGCAATTAGTAGTATGCTCAGATACGGATGTCACCTCTGCACAGAATACAATTCTGAAGGCGACTGATTTTTTTTAAAGAAAATAAGCCAGCATTCTGCGAGACTGAGGCAAGAAGATTGCAAGTTTGAGTTCAGCGTGGACAATTTAGATACCTAGAGAGATCTGGTCTCAAAAAAGGCAAGGAGAGGGTGGCTCACTCTAAAGGCCCTGGGTTCAAATAACAGCAAATAACAGTACTGCAGGAAAAAAAGAAAGGAAAGAAAGCAAGCAAGAAAGAAACAAAGAAAGATAGGAAGAAAGAAAAAAGGCATAATTATTCTCAATGATAAATAGGCAAGGGGAAGCACGCCTGGTGGTAGTCTGCTGAAGAGGATGATTCTAGAACTGAGATCTACAAGTGCACAGCATCAATCCTGGACAAATGCTGAATGGGCTTTTGCTGGAGCTGGAGCCTGTGACAAGGTTCTTCGTTAGAATCAGTAGATTCCTTCGAGACCAAGTTTCTCTCAAAATTTCTTTCTATTAGTGGACTCACGATGACTTTTTATAAAGAGGAAATAAAATCATATTCACTGATGAGACATGGATGCAATCCTGGATTCTTTCATAGAGAGAAGTACAGTGACGGAAACCTACACAACAAAAGCGGATGGCCTCTTGTTCTTCTCCCCCTTACTTGTACGTTCACTGGCCTCGTAATACGCGCACTGCTCAGAGGGGTGGGCAGAAATAAAACCGGCATCTCTATTTTGCCCTTGTAGGACGTGCAAACATAATCCAGGCCTGGTTCCGAGATTTCCCATGCCCGTACATCTCCCTCTACCCACGTTACAGACACCGCTCTCCCTATTCACAACACGCAGACGGTTTTCTGTACGTCTCGCGACACTTAGAAGCATCTGCTTTAGTCTTTCCCTCCAGCAAACAGTATGCTGCTTAAGAGCTGGACAGTTACAGCATCCAAGCCTACTGCATTTTAAGAACCGGTCACTCCCTGGCAACTGTTGGACTCATAAACATTTTTCGGGCATTTTATGTAGTTCTCTGTTGTCTGTATGACTGAGTTGTAGCTGGTTCCCTGTGTGTATCATCCTGCTGGCGGCTCCTGTACTCTTATACTAGCAGGGTACCCACCTCACTCACACTATTAGACCTTAATAAGTGTCACAGGTGATATTATTCCAGTCAGGTCCTAAAATAACAGTCAAAACGCACAAGCAAAACAGACTCCCAGTTTCCGGAAATCTTGTGGAAGATTACCCTAATATTTCCATGCGGCGGCCACCATTCTCGAGGGCCTGAAACTAGAAAGCACATAAAAAAAAATAGTTACAAACTCTCATCTCTGATGAAGTGTAGCTTTATCTGTTGGCAGAATTACATAGCTGTAATTTTAGTAACTGAAAGCATTGTTTCCTTTACAGGTGGATTTACTCATTTTAAAGCACGTAGAAGAGCACTTCTACTCCTGTCAATGATGAGAAGGGATTATATCAAAGCAAAAGCACTCTCACAAGGGTGGCAGACCAGAGTACCAAAAATGGTTTTGATTAACATTAATTATCCTGTACTTGAGAAGATTCAGGATGTGAAACCAATAGAAAAGAGATAGAAAGTACTAGAACTTTTTATTATGATCTTTGGGCACATCATAGATAATACGAAAATCAAAACAAGATCTCTAGCCTTTGGAGGTAGGTCTCTCTCTCACTCTCTCTCTCTCTCTCTCTCTCTCTCTCTCTCTCTCTCTCTCTCTCTCTCTCAGACAAGGCCTCACTGTGTAAGCCAGGCTGGTCTTGAACTCACCATATACCTCAAGCTAGCACTGGACTCACAGAGGTTCTCCTGTACAGCCTCCTGAGTACTAGAACTACAGTCAGGTACCACCAACTATATGTGGTGCTGGGGATTTGAACACAGGGCTTTGTGGTTGATAGGCAAGTGCTTTAACCACTGTGCCACTCCTTCAGCCCCAGAAATAGGTCTCTTTATGACTTCTTTCATGACTCTTCTAGAAGATATCACCTGAGATCATGATGTACTCACATACATGGTGAAGAATTTCCAGAACGTTCTGAATTGCTGAGATGTACTCTATTATAGTAATACTGTTAGTCACTTTCATGTCCTACCTCAATGAATCACCCAAGTCTCTTATAATCTGCATGGGATAGATGTGAGAACCAAAGTGGCCCAGAAACCTCTGAAATACTTTCTATATCTCTTTAATATGTATATAAAATTTATATACATGCATAAGTGCATACATGGGTATGCATATAGGTATACATGTCTATGTGCCTGTGAGTCTATGAATTTATACATGCATATGCATTATATATTCCATTTAAAGGATTTTCTCAAAGATTCAAAGTGTTGTCTTTTCACATTGCTATTTCCAAGCTCACCAATCAGCCTCACATTCTTTCCAGGAACAGTCAAATCACTCACCAAAAGGCAGCACAAAATTCATGGTGGTGACGAACAGAAGCGACCAGACCATGGGAGAAGGGTTAGCCATGCTTCCCCCGGCGATTCCTGGGACTGATGCTCTGAGATACTGTTTCAAAGCGTTGCCCTCTAACACAGTCCTAAAAGTAGAAACAATTAGAATTGGAAATCTGCTTTTGAAGTGAGCAGCCGGCTTCAGCCCATTGTATCTGCTGCTACACAATGCATTTGGAAAACTTGTTCCATTCTTCCTCAACAAATATATTTTAGAAAAGGAAAACCTTGATCTTTTTCTGCACTTTCATTTGAATATGACTACACTACAAATTCATTTACATGTCGATTAAGTGCCACGTGGGTAGTTGGTGCCCACCCACGCCGCTTTCTGACTGCTTTGCTCCCTCTTTCCCTCCCTCACACTTCTTTCCCACCCCCAAAACCTCTTCCCATAATCAAGCTACCTCCTCATTTCCTTCCCTTTCTCTTACATTATTTTTTATTACATTATGTTCTTTTTGACTTATATCTTTTGACAATTTCCTTTAAGAAGACACATGCAATTATTTAATCTTTTGTGTTTGGCTTATTTCATTTAGCATTATTGGTTCAAGTTGATCCACTTTATTAATCATCTTAAAGAGTGAAAGATTAGAATTAGAGAGTTCAGTGGTAGTAAAGTGTTCAGTAGATTTCTGAATATTCAGAAAATACAGACTACTACCTTATGTACTCACCCGTATTATTTTAAGCTGGAGGTATCTTAGATGTCTTGGAAAGGCAGTGCCTTACCTGGTTTCTCTCTCGTTTACTTCCTGAGAGAATGCAATGAAAGCTTGGGAGACTGGCCATAGTGCAGTAGTACAGCACTTAGCTGCCAGAGGCCCCAGGTTCAGTCCCTAGCAACATACACATACTCACATTCACAAGCATACAGACAACATGAGATCACCAATTTCTGGATATCAGGAGTGTCCCAATAGAGGAAGTAGGTCTAGATTTGCACAATGTACAGAGAATGGCTCGTTGGATCAAGACACAGATTTTGGGCATTGCTACATCCTTGATTGTGCACAGTCTTCTGACTTTGAACACTAGGTAACTTGGAGGCATTCTGTGAAACTTCGTAGGGAAGCAAACAATTTTCCCGCATTTCATGAGAATGCCAAAGCTATTTAAATCCAGATACAGAAAATGACAAGTCAGTGAGCAAATCTTCCCTGGACTAACTTCCTTTGAACCAGCATGTCTGACTTCAGGCAATGTTATCTTCAGGTTTCGGGGCCTGACGAAGCCCTACATTGAACTCTCGGTTCTTAAACCCAAGCACTAACCTGCTTCTTTCTATGACCTGTAGTCCTTTGTTTGATCTCTGCTGTGTAGCACTTAACTCTGGGAGTTAAGGAATTTATATAAACCTGCTTTTTTGGTGGGACATGTGTTGAGATACACAGTGTCTACAAAATGCTCCACTTTCAGAATAACTGGATTTTTTTGTGTGTGTGCAGTGTCCAGGTCTGCCTACTCTGATGGTTTTGAGATAATCTGTGACCCCAAAGTTCGCTAGCTAACCCTCCATCTCTTTATATCTCCCCTAGATCCCCCAGAGAAGGAGAAGCAACAATACAAGACAGAGACCTCAAGGACAATACGAAGGTGCCTCTCCCCATGTCCCTCACTGCAGCAGACTCACCTTAGCGAGAGAAGAAACCAGGGGAAGGTTTGTGCTCCTTCGTGGCTGGTGCTACTTCTTTAAGGTAAATGTGACAGAGACTCTGGCGGGGACAGAGTGGCTCTGCAAGGGAGATAAGGCACTGAGGCATTGTGTGCCAGTCTAAGCAGGCCAGGCCTTCAGATTGAGTCAAGATCAAACTCAGCAGGGGGTGTGGAGGAAAACTTAAGAGAGTGAGAAATGATCACAGGAACAGGTAGCCCTTGGCCATCCATCCAGGCAAGGCAGGAGTGTGAAGAGACACAATACGCCAGGAAAGAGCACAGCCAAGGTGTTACTACATGGTCTACACCAATAATGAATACTTCAGGATGTGTGGAGACATCTATGGAGGACAACACTAGCATAGGCATTTGCTATGATGCGTGGGACCAGGTATGCTGCCACAGCCCATGCAATCACGTCCCTGTAGCAAACCACAACCATTGCTGTTTTGACAAGGAATACCTGTTATCATATCGAAGTTTCTCCTGGTTCTTGAACTTCTTGTCTCTAACTTCCTTTCTGTAAAGCCCAACTTTTATAAAGTAAATGCATGTTCACGTAGAAAATTTGGAAGGGGCCGGAAGAATACCATAGTGGTTAGAGCGCTTGTCTAGCTAGCACAAAGCTCTAAGTTCAAATCCACAGCAACACATAAGCCAAGCACGCTGGCTTATACTTGTAATCTCAGCACTCAATGAGGCTGAGGTAAGAGGATTGGTGTGAGTTCCAGGCTGGCCTGGGATGCACGGTGAGTTCAAGAGCAGCCTAGACTGCAGAGTGAGATCTTGTCTCAAAAAAAAAAAAATGGAAAAAATTAAAAGAGAAATAGGAAGACCTGCTATAACATAGATATGAACTTCCTGAGAAATGAGAAGGAAAATAGTAAGAAGTCCTTTATGTGAAGCCCTGATGGTAAGAAGATCCAGCTCTGACCTGATTATCCTTTCTCCCCACATTGGGACAGCAGATTCTGCCTATGATATCTTACAGGATATCTGAACAGAAGGCTTTGGCCATCTGAGTGTTGATGAGGCTCCGCACCTGATCCAAGGTACAACTCTTCTTTGCAATGTTCTGAATCAGCCTGTCACAGATGGACAGAGAAGCAGGACACTGAGTCTTATGCAGGAAGCAGCTTTATTGGTGCCAGTGCTGTGACCCAGTGGACTCATATGCAGAGGCTGGACCCAGAACGACAGAGGGCTGCACACAGTTTTGAGCCATTTGTCTCCGCTATAAGGTAACAGATAATTGTGACTGGGTACTTTAAAGTTGCCGGGCAGTGATAGTAAAGTCACAATCTGAAGTTACAAGGCGGTGCTTGGAGTAACAAGGTAGCGGCCGAGTGCGCATGTGTGCTTGGTGCTTTGCTACTGACAGGAGGTCTTCACGCACAAGCACATTGGTCATAGCCAAGCACATCTGGGATAGGTCTTTCCCCTTAGATTGCTGTCCTAAGTGCCAATCTTTCACAGACACACTTAGAGTTGTGCTTTTTCTGATTTTCTAGACATTTCTTAATTCACTCAAGGTTATATATCATGATTAATCATCACAAGTGTATACCTTTTTCTGACAGTTTCATGGTAGGAAGGAAGGACAACTACAAGAAAAAGCAGTTCATAATTCTTAATGATAGTTTTTATTTCTGTTGCTATTGTATTGTTTATGGTTTGGCATACTGGCATTAACAGGCAGTGTTGAAATTCTATTCTTTGAGTGCACCAATACCTTTCCCTTCTCAATTGAGGGAAAGCGACCACAACAGAGATTCTTCATCAAGCCCACATCAGCAGCTCACCCTGCCACTGGAACCTCCTCTGAGAACTCAGGAATGCCCTCTGAATGGAGAAAGACGTGGCCTTCCGGGTGACTTTCCAGTGTCTATCTAGGCACTTAGCAAACATCCTTTGCAGACTCAACTTGTGAATAATTCATTTTAAACACTATGGCAATGACAGTTCTGACAATTTTTTTCACTTAACACTAAAAGCACAGGAAACCCAGAGGTGAGAATGTAATAGTTGGCAACCTATCACTTCCTTACAGCTTCTCGGATTTCTTTCAGGGAAGCAAACACCAATCCCTATCCTGCATGCCAAATAAACCTGCACATTTACTTCCTCCTGCCACATACTTTGAAGATATGAAGTTGACATATCCCACAAATCTGTACACATGCCCATTTCTGCAGTTAATGAATGGTTTTGTAGCATCGATGAATATTCCTTTTTATGAAAACACAATCCCACAATATCATTTGAAAGAGTGTGGCACCATGATTCACGAGGCTACATAGACAGATGACATAGTACTTGATCTGAAATTGAGTTTTTGATGTACACCCATTTGGATGTGCTCAGAAAATTACTTTCCCTGTCAGCCTCAGTATCTCCATACATTAAAAATATTAGGCAAGTTATCTAACTTTTTTCCCGGCTTTGTCAATCTAGGAAGTCATCAGACTGAGAAAATATTTTTCCTGATTGAGATTCTTATCAATTGTATAGCATATATGTAATTAAGAGAAGGCATGAGAAAGAGAGAGAGAGAGAGAGAGAGAGAGAGAGAGAGAGAGAGAGAGAGAGAGAGAGAGATCACAATGTTAAATATTAAATTCACACAACTCGCTTCCTATTTTTCTGGACCAATGTTGTTTTTTTACATTCTTCTTTGTCAATAGCTTTTTAAAATATTCCTGAGGAACAACTTATGAATTTAGCCTTTCTCAGCAAGGCAAGTGAGTCCATGTTCATAAACTTGTGTCTGCAGGTCTAACATGTCAGGAATAGGCTGAGTTCATTTTGGAAATTAAAGAAGCTACTTAAAGTCTCAAAACATAGTTCCTGATACTTATCTACAACTGACATTCCTTTTTTGTTCATACTTTATCACTTAAAGAATGATTTGCAATCACCTTTAAATTCAATAATGAAAAGATAAATGAGCCTATATGCCAGGAAATTAAGAGGAAAAATGCAGGGTTCTACTTTGATTCTTTTCTGAGATTTTGGAATATCATCCATTACTAGTAAATCCACAGGCGTGTTATGTGGCAATGCAGCCGTAATTTACCTGGCTAGGATACACCAATTACCTTGGTCAAAGTTACAAAGCATGGTAGAATGAACTTTGGCATAATATGTGTGGCTCAAGTTGCCAAAACAAAATACCATAATTTTGTGACTTAAAAAACAGAAATTTATTTTGTCATATTTCTGGAGGCAAAAATCATTTAAGGTCAAGGACCCAAAAAGTTTGATTTTGGTGAAGATTGTCCTTCTGTCTATGGATGACTCCTATGTCCTCACGTGATCTGTACACAGGCAGAGAGAGACCCCTGGTGTGTCTTTACCTTCCCCACGAGGCCACACAGAGCCCCACTCTTACAGCCTCGTTGAGCATTAAGTGCTTTCCTCATTGCCTCTTTTCCAGCTAGTCACACTGAGGGATTTCAACCTATGGATTTTGACAGAGCCTAATTCAGCCCATGGTGCAACCCGTCAGGTAGAAGGACGACTGTAAGCCTGGTTGTGTGCTTTTCTCACTGTCAGACTCCTACTTAGTCGTCATGAATGTCAACCTTTTAAATTTTATTTTCACTATTATTATGATAGAATAAAGAATATAATTGGTGTTCAAGAGAATCAAAGAAGCAAAGAGTAGACAAATTATAAAGATTCAGGATGAGAGAGAGATTTTTTTCCATGACTGAGCTGTTCTATACCAGATAAGCTGCATTCTCACAAGCCAAACCTGTCCCATCACTTACTTCTGCAAGCACTGGTTGTGTATCCCTTAATCAAAATAATCGGTGCCAATAGTGTTCTCAATTTCTGATTTTTTTGGATTTGGGGTTCTTGCATATGTATATATATGTATGTATGTATATATATATATATATATATCTTTAAACAGTTTCAAGCTATTATATGTATATGTATATATAATAGCTTGAAACAGTTTAAATATGTAGACATTTATATACATATATGTATATATAATATATATTATATATATTATATGTATATATAATAGCTTGAATCAGTTTAAATTTATTTATGTTTTATTTCTGGCTTATGTACTTAAGACAAAGTTAATGTGACTGAAAGTATTTCATGATATGGAATATTCCACTTGGAATATCATGTCAGTACTGAAAAAATTTTGAATTTTTGAGGATTTAAGATGTCCGAATTTTGGTCTGAGATGCTTGATCTGTTCAGCTTTATGGAAACACAGCTGTGTCGGTTTACTATAAGTAAGCAATGCAAATTCATTTATGTACTAACACAAAACTGATGTTTGAATAGTTATGACAGAGAACATAATCTCCCTAATGTCAGTCCATCCATAGCCTTGACAAGTGCTCACCTCTTTTTCAGGTGTTTAAGGGAGAGAGGAGAGTCGTAGGACACTTTACAGGAATGAACAAAAAGCTAGAGATTCTTAGGGCTTGACATAGAGGGGCATGTGCTGGTTTCACCCTTCTCCCTAGCCTTTCTTCCAACCTTCCATAAGGATCTCTGCCACCGGAGCTCTGGCTCTGGCCCTGTGTCCACTCTGCCCTGCCATGTGCTTTTACCATCTTCCTGCTCCTCACCCATGAATAGACTGAGACCTTCCGAAACTGTAAACTACAGTAAATCTTTCTTTCCTAAGTTGTGGCTGTCAGGTATTGAGTCACAGTGATGAGAAAGTAACTAAGACCCCTATCTTCTGAAAATGGACTGCAAAGTGTCAGTTGTAGAGAAAGAAATGTAGAGGCCTGTGTTGACAGCCATAAAGAACTACCAGAAAGTTTTGTCCTCTTTAGCTTCACCTCAGAATTGTGTGTCACTACCAGTCTACAATTTTAGGGCTGATTTTTAAGACTTGGTGTGGAGGGTCTGGTTTCCATCTGACTCTTCTCCATCAGGATGCAGCTCAAAAACTACCTTGAAGAGGTTCCTTGACATTGAATACAGCTATTTTGTTGTGGCCATTTTGACATCAGTGACATTTCATATGTACCCCTAGCATGTATATTTAACAAGCAATCAACACTTGGCCTTTTTTTTTTCATCCCTGGAAATGTATTCAGTACATTCCCGCCCTTAATCCTAAAAATCTAGACTCAGTCCACACTCAACTTCATTTATTTGGTGCCCACCTGTTCCTGGGTTCACCATCCTGACCTCACTCTTGCCTACCCCCCTCAGAGACCCTGAGTCTTTCTTCCTCCCTCTTTCTCATCCCATGAAAGATCATCATTTCTTCTGCCTTGCTGTGTCCCTAAAATCCTTCCTTCCCCTATTATTTGGGATAATTACCAGAGGCTGGTTAAGTTTTAAGGGTGGATTTTAAAAAGTTATTTTATGCTTACTACATAAGAAGAAAATGAGGTAAATATAATGGGGTTCTTTTGTAGGCACCAATAAAATATTCAATGACATAGTGAAACATTCATTTCTCCAAATAACTTACATCTTTAGTCATGAAAGATTATCTAGATTGTCTAGACACAAACAAGACAGAGATACAGCTGCATGTGTTCATAGAGTATCTGACTCATTTTAGTCAACCTGGAATTGGCAAATAAAATGGTTCCAACAGTGTTTGCTTTCTTTTTTCCCCTTAAAATGACTCATATTTTTCATGCTTAAAAAATAATCAACAATCCTTCTTTCTTGTTGCTTATCGAGGACATAAAATTAACACTGATTAATTTTAAGTCAGTTGCAAATGATGGATATCACAAAACTTTATTGTAATTTGTCTAGTGGAAACTTATTTTTTTTAAAAGAAGCAATGAGAATTTTTTAAAAAGTTATTTTTCCCAAGTCCAAGTAAATGAGTGATAATGAGCACAGTTCTTCTGAGCATGATACTAGTGGCTAAAACATGGCAGACCGATAGATTCTCCATGTTTTCTCCCTCTGGAGTATGTTCAGCATAAACTCAGTCTTCAAGTGCACGGGTGACTAGACCCTAGCATGAGATTTTAGTAACAGGTGTCTGAGACTAACAGTTTTATGGAGGCTGGAGCTTACAACTTGTTTCACCCCACCACTCTCTAGTTCTTGGCTTCCTCTTTCAATTTCCCATGACTCTTAGCTCATGGCAGAGAAGCTCTGCGTAATAGGTTAACCTTTCCTACAGGGTGCTATTGAGGATTTAAAATGGGGCTGGTCTACCTTGGGATGTGCTGAAATTGTAAAATACACACCAATGTCAAAGACTTAGCAAATTAAAAATTTTATATTGTTTACATCAATAGCCTTAATACTTGGGCTACATAAAATACATTATTAGAATTAATTTTACCCATTTTGTAGCTACTAGAAAATTTAAAATTGCACATGTGGTTTATATAACATTTCTGTTGGAGAGTGTTGTTCTGGACAATTGCGCACATTGGTAATTATTTCCTTCCCAAATTCTTGAGTCCAGGACCCTAACATAGCATTATGTTAAGAGATGACATGACTTGAAATCAGAGATTACTAGTTTGTGTCATTAGATGAGTGTCACATAACTGAGAGACAGTTGTGGAATACAGGAGCTAGATAGGAGGCCGGTATGGTGAGAGGTAAATTCACGCATCTGTTGACTTCCTGGGAATCCATGAGAGCCCACTTCCCGTGTAGGCATTTCTTCTCAACTATGACAGCAAAGTGAACATGAAATCAGTGAGCATTCTCTGTCCACCAAGGGACTGAACACGGCAGAAGGGCAGGGTTTTTCCAAATTTCAGTTTTTAAAAAGCGTTCCCATTATTGAGGAATTGACAAAGAAATCCTCCAAATCCCCAAAAAAAGGTGTTCTGCTGTGTCTACATTTATTGACAGTTGGACAGACAGTGCTAAGATGGGATTTCCAGAGCACAGACTGGATGGGAATTTCTTCATGCCCTCAGATCAGAGTCTAGAAGAAAAGAGATGGAAAAGACTGAAAATCAATGATTCAATCCTAACAGCTCTGAATTGCTTTCTACAGTAAATAAGAAGATCTCTGGAGCATTCTCTTTATATACAAGATGGTAAAGGTGGGTGGTTCGGAATTGGGATACATTTGTTCTCCTCATGGATGGATATCACCAATCTTTGTATCATTGGTCCTAGAAAAGAAAGTGGGAAGATAAAAAAAAATCAGATGCTAGAAGTCAAGGACACTATAAAGACACAAGCTATACATTCACAGCTGTCTCTCTTAAGGAATGGAACTCATAGATTCATGCACTATTTAAAATGATTTTCACATTTTATTCTGGGTGGTGTGTGTGTATGTGTGTGTGTGTGTGTGTGTGTGTGTGTGTGTGTGTGTGGTATTAGGAAGAATCCAATCTGGGGCTTTCACACTGAACTACACCCCATCTCCACCTGTACTTTTTGGTTTTGAGATAAAACTTCACTTAGTTATTAAATTCCCAGGCTGGTTCCTAACGATGATCATTCTGCCTCAGCTTCCCAGAGTTCTGGAACTATAGGCCCATCCACTGGCCCACGTTATATTCAAGGTGATCTTACGAATGCTCCTTAAGCACCTGGAACGTAGTGTTTGAGATAGACACAAAAATGAACATAGCTGAGCTCTAACTCTGCTCTCCCTTACACGTCACCTTCGTGGTAACAACAACAACAACAAAGTTAAGTGTCTTTCCACCATTTCGTAGCTGAGAAATCTCAGCTCCAGAGCTGAGTGATCTACTGAATCCTCAGATTAAGTCATAGCACACCCAGTCCCCCTAACAGCCTTGCTTTTCTATCAGTCTTAGGCCAACAGAAAACAATTATTTGTTTTCCTTGCCTAGATCACCTGTGTTTTCAAATACTCTTGAAATCAATATTTAAAACAATGAGTCAATGCTCAAAAATGTTTCAAAAAGAAGCAGAAAGCGTTCTCCACATAACAGCACATCGTCAGCAAGCGCTCTGTGAGGCCTGAGCGGCCAGGCAGTCATCCCAAACCCAGATGCCCACTTCAGGGCCCATACCAACTCCACAAGCCTTCCTTAGGATTAAGAGGGCTGAGCTGTGGTTTTTGTGGAATCCCTGAAAATCTTTGTGGTGAACTTGGGAATCAATGTTTATTCATTTTACAAAATAATCCTTTGTATTTTAAAAAGTGCTCCCATTATTTAGAAATTGACGAAGAAATAAAAATAATGTATTTTTCTTAATACATGAACAATTTGGGTGGAGGTGGAACAGATGATTTGTGGTCCGGCTTCGCTCTGTCAGCTATTGTGGGTATATATGTGGTGGCTGAGACTGTTCCCAGTGTACAGCCCTTCATTTTCAGACTCTCTTAATGACTAAGAGATTCTGACAGAGCATAATAAATAAAGCTATATTGGACCCAAAACATTGTCCTGAATAAGTGATGATAGAAAATAGGACTTCTCCCACACTCGTGAGATAATTATTCCCAGCCTGATTATGAATAGATTGTGAAGATACAAAAGCAAAACTCATCTATAACTACAAAGAGCTATATGCATCTTAGCAGACACTGTTCAAGAATTATTATGCAATAGAGTGAAATACTTCACAAAAATCTGTTTGGGAGTCTCATCTATTTTTCCTGTAAAGTTGGGACTGTTTGGCATTATTATCATTCTCGGGTTACTACCCTCTCTCAGATAATCTTTTACTCAGGAGTAAAGCTCGGGTGATAAACATTATCCTCCAGGACATACAATGATAAGACTCAGCAGAGTAATTTTGGTCATGTGCCACCTGTACAACTTGTCCCTAAGATGATCTCACTGAACTGTACAGGAAGAACTAAACTTTCTTGCATGACCAGGACAATGTTTGCTAGTGATTTCTATTAACAGCACCATAAAAATTCCTTTCATGAATACTGCTGGCTACATAACCCTAAAAGAAAGAAAAAACCAAGAAATGAAAAAGAGAAACTCTCTTACAGAAAATCTCATGTGCTGATACCTGACAAAATTCTTCATTATTTGAAGAAATATATCTTGTCAGCATACCCTTAAGAGCAATTCTTCATGAAGTGTTTCCTGTTAAGTTGCTTACACAAGATGAGAGTCTGTGTGTGGCCCACTGGACTTGCACACAATTATTATTTAGACTCCATTTATTCTGAGATACACACAAATGGATGGGAGAACAATAAATAAAATAGGTAGAAAACACTAAGAATTTATAAGGAACAAGAGAACTAACAATATGGGGACTAAAGTAAAAGATTAAACCCTTTCTTTTTATGAATATGTAAAGAACTAGAATAGGTAAACAATTATCAATTCTGCAGGAGAAGGAAAACATAGGTTTTCCAGTCTCATGGTGTACTCTCTCCTAACCTCTCACTGCTGGATGAGACAAAAGCGACCAAAAGCTTATATTTCTTATATCCCAATTTTCCCATGTTGCCTGATAGTGATTCCTAGAAAAATATTTTCAAATTCCATTATTTACAAAGCTTTTTGTCAGTGCAACAGAATAAGGACAACTATGAATGATAAGCAGAACTCGTAAAATATATCTATTAAATATTACCAACATAAATCATTGATAAATGTCAATAGATAATTTAATTTAAATATGATTTAAATTACTTTGTTAAAATTTAGCAAGCGCTGTGGCAGGTCTTTTGTTCCAAAAATCATAGATTGATCTAGTATATAAAGATAATGGTGTTAATAAACTATGCCATCCATTTCTTCAACATTGTGGCAAATACTATACAGTCAATATTCATTGAATATTTTTAATAGTTCATTGATGTCTTTGACTATGTAGGTAATTTACCAGAGATCAAAAACTGAAATTTGGCTTCATATTTATATTAAAACATTCCTTTTTATGTAAAGGTTTCTATTTTTCAACATGTATCTCATCTTGGCTGAGGAGGAGACTCCTCACATATAATTGCCAGGAAAATTTAGTAGTCAATATTGCATGTTGAAATATTTTTGTAGGGGTTCAAATGAAATAGGTCCACTTTCAATGCTGGAAAAAGCTACGTAGTGTAATATATGTGAAGGTTACATAGAGGTCGGCTTGATCTGGCTCAGCTGCTACCGCCTGTTCTTGGTTTCTGCTCATCCTTTTATTGTAGGTCACAGAAAATAAAGCCTATCTTTCAAAAAGTAATCTCTGATTATAAGTATTCCTCATAAGCAATATATTGAAGAGTCTAATACATAGCTTAAAAGGTAAACTTATTTCCTCACATATTTCAATAAACAATTACTTACAGGGTGAGCGTGGGATGAGTTCTGGGATAACCAGACTTAGTATCATTAGCCAGGAAATTCCCATCACCCACGCAGGGAACCAAAGCAGAACGAACCACTTCTAACACCACAGCTACCAAAGCCAAGATACTCACACGCACAGGTGCTGGCGGACGTTGTGACGGGGATGCTGTTGTCCTCACATCTCCCTCTACTGCGTATGTGTGTGTTCGTTTGACGTATCCTGCAACGGGACACAGAGAGCTTCAACAATGGGAAAACACCTTTTTTTTTTTTTTAGGAAAAAAGATAAAGACCAAAGTGACTAATGTTCGAGCATCCAACCAAACTGAAATTAGAGGCATGTCCTGAGATTCCTGTCCAAACATTTTCTCTCATCCATCACTCGCGTTCACTCTCCTTTTACTCTAGATCTGTCTGCTAGGCCTCAATCCGTTCCGCAACATTTCATGCACTAAGATTCCCAGAGAGTTTCCGAAGGTTCAAAATCATCTAGTCCAAAGTCATTATTTTGGGGACAGAAAATTTACATTCTGTAGGGAAGTTTGACCATATTGAATATCAGTAACATTATTTGGGGAGTAAAACATATAACAAGACATAGTAGTGCAGTCTAAATTTTATGGTTTGAAATAATTTTATTTCAATTACTTTTACTTGAAATTTTTATAAATCCAAATCTACTTGTTTGTCTCTGATAACAGAAAACTCATTGTCTATCGAGGCAGTGAAACATGTCTTTGGACATTAACAGGTTGACATGGCTCTCCTATAACTTTTCTAAGACTGCAGAATCAATATTGGTTTCGCTATAATACCCATTCCTTTTCTCTCAACTCACACATTTGAGCTCTGGACTCAGAAGTTCTTGAGTAGAGGACCATTTTGGTGGCTATATTAGATTGATAAAATTTTTTGATGAAATTATATCCATAATTTAGGTATTGGAACATATAATAAAGAGAAAATGAAAGATTTCTGGGCTAGAATTATGTTATATAGAATAATTGAATACCTTGAGGGTATATTCATTTTTTAAATAAGGACTTAGTTTTCTGAAATCCCCAAAAGGCCATGGGTGAGTTTTAAGTACTCCCCAAGCCCTAGATGTTGTGCATATGAACCATCACAACACTGTTTTTTTCTATTCTTAAGAGAGGTAAAAATTTTCATGTTATTGATATCAAAGAAATCTTCAGTTTCACCATAGTTTATGGAAGCACTGCTTTAAAGATAACAGTATTGGAGTAAGAAAACTATTCAGACCCAAATCAACAAGGCTAAATCATACATAATCTTTTCATACATTTGTGATTTTTAGCAAATGATCTAGCTCTCTGAGCTTCAGACTCATACTCTACATAAGACTTCATAGCAGGTTATAGGATCTCATTGATTCAATATAAAAATGACTTGTAACTTTTCTACCATACCTTACCTACGGCTGGAAATGCATATAAGCACTGACAGTTTATGTTTTTAAGCATAACACATGAATAGTGATTATTTTTGTTTTATAAGATTTTTCATTCACATGGAAATAAAAATAAGTTCCAATATTTCTCCAGGATTGATACAAGTAGACTATCAAGTAGTTTTGTCTCCATATTCAGGGCCACACTTACAGCATTCTAAGAGGAAGGACTAGTACATGGACTGCAGTGTAATCTTGAATAGAGCAGGATGAAAAAAATCAAGATCTCTTACCATGTTCTCATTGAACAAAGGTCCAATAGGTAGGAAATGGATATTTATAAAGGGAAAAAGAGAAGATTACCAAAATCAAAGGCATTAAGTAATAAAAGCACCAACAAATTTAAAACCAATAATGAGAGTACTGAAATCAGTCTCCTGTCTTAAGCCTAAAATAAAAATATTTTTGCATTTAACAGTGTAGCTCGACCACGTAGCTTGTGCACTCAGCTGCATGCGGCACTACCTGCTGTGAGTAAGTCATTACTTGTGCTACACCTCAGACTGGTGTCAGGTCACTCTTTTGGCGGGCACTACATTTGGAAATCCCTCCACCAGAAGACCAGATGAGGTAACTTGCATACGTACAGATTTGCATGACACAACATGCAGGGATTGCTGTATGTTTGTCCGTCGTCACCACAGACAGGCTGTAAATCCTTTGGGCACAGAAAACCGATCCTGGGCACTACTCGGTAGTGTTTGCACATCTCAGAATCCTGAATAGGAAAATAGAAAAAACAGACGTTCCCTATACAAACTATAAATATTAAAGGCTGATGTGCAAATGTTATGAAGAACGCTCTGCAAAAATAAATAGCACTTTAATAAATACCTTGAAAACCACTTTCTGAAAGAGACAGAAGGTAGAAATGAGCTTAGTAGTATAAAATCCTTACTATTCATTTTGAGGAGTCAAGCAAAATTGTTCATTCCTTTCTTTAGCTAAATAATTCAAACATCAAAATCATTTGCTTTATATTATGGTGAGTCCTATATTTGTATACATACTAAAATAGAACTTAGACAAGCCACTTCTATGAATCTCTGGCAAAAATCAGATTTACTCCGGTATATGAATTATTTTTCAGGTAAATATTTTGCAATGTTCAGTAAATACTCAAAACACTACAGAGAAGAAGCAGATGCAGGCGCCGAAGACAGAACGGCCTTGTCTCTCTTTCATTTTACTGAGTACATAACCTATAAACAAATTTGATTTATTTCATATTCAAAATTGACCCAGAGTCCAGCCACCTCCCATCAGCTCCACCCTCTCCCCACCCCCGTTGTGCCCCCTTTCGGTTGGAGAACTGCAATCTCCCACGCCCACCCGTGTCTGCCCTTGCCTCTCCGTGTTTCCCAAAGAGCTCGCCCCTCAGCTCCGTTCACTTTGCTTTGAACTCTGGACGAACAGGAAACACTGGAATCAAGCGGGACCTAAGTAGAAGCTCAGCGCTGAGGCTTTTCAATCGACTGAAATTTCAGAATTCAGGAATCTGACTATGTTTTGAACACACTTGATATTAGTCACACGCACATCTTAAGATGTCAAAACATACTATAATGAATCTCAATCTAAAAGAGCAGAAGAACGCACTAACAAGTTATCCAAGACTTCTCACTGTGCGTGGACTGCACTGAGACATCGAAGCCCTTGGAGCTGCGCTGAGTTGGCCTCCCTGCCGTTTTCTGTGTCGGTGGGGATTGTGGAAGGGAAGGGCAGTGGCTGGGAAGTCAAGTGACTTAAATAAACAGCTTTTCAGAAATTGTCATTCTTACCAGAGAAGAAACGAGGGAGTCTGGTCCTTTCTCCTCTTCTGCAGCTCTAATGAGAGTTGGCTTTTCTTGAAATCTCGCCCTATCTGAAGCTTCTTTTTGACTAGTGGAGAAAACAAAAATATAATTTTAAATATTATTTATAAGGGCCAGGTCTGTAACTGAAGTGGAAATGAAGTAACCCTAATAAAATATGTCAAAGCCCTAGAATATTTATTCAGTATCCAGACTAATACATTTCATAAAGTACTTATTCAGAAGTAGGTTTAGAGTAATTTTCTCCAAAATCACTTAATAGATGTATAGCCTTAAAAATGTAGCATAAAGTCCCTGAGTATCAATCTCCTAGAGTACAAGAAAATAATAATATTGGTAATTCTTGCCTCCAAGAACATAGACCGTGGAAGGTAAAAGTAAGTAAATATTATTGTTGTCTTCACAGTAGTTTTTTTTTTCCCCAACATCCATTACCACTATCATCTTGAATGTTCATAGTTTCTAAAATAATTCAAAAGGCCCTTTCTCAGAAAACAATAAATCTTTTGGCCCTAGAGTTTCTGATTTACTATATTCTGAGGTACAAAAATTTTTATTTTAAAAATAAGTCTCTTGGAGTTTGTTGCAGTTGTGCAGTAAAGATTTGGAAAAATTTCTACCAACCATGAAGCTTTAAGTGGGGAAAAATTACTAAGTAGCAGAGGCAAAAAATATTACTAAATTCTATCAGATTATAGAATTATCACCTGGATTTTCTGTCTCCAAGTCCAAGGTCTTTTTGTGTTGTACCTGGTATTCTCAAGTTAGGAGCCTCAGTTCTGAAGACTTTGAGAACTCCGTGATCGCTTGAGCAAACACATGTACTCTGCTTTCTCTAAAGGCCCGTCCTATCAGAAGCCGCATCAGAAATCTGGTACTCACAAGACAGCTCTGCACTTGTAACACTTGTTCTTATAGGTCTTCCCATCTGTGCCGCGTACTGGGTCATTCTCGCGAGTGCAGGCCAGCTGGTTGTTCCTCAGATACTTTCTAAATTCACTGCACTCATCCTAGGAAATGAGAAAAAAGACGTGAGCACAGCCTTTTCCTTTTTCTTTTTTTGGGTAGTTTTCCCAGCCGTGTTTTTAGGAAATCCTGTCTTGGTCCTGGGCTCCCACTCACTGCACTTATCCTGCCAACGAAGGCCAAGGCATTCCCAGACTGTCTAAACCTTGCATCTTCTGTTTCATTTGGAACCTCTGTGCACTCGTCCTGGAAATGTAGGGAAATACAAAACACTGGTAGGCCCTCTGCGTCCACCTCCCCACGTCAGTCTTCCCTCCTTTCCCCGGTTTTCACACAAGAAGCACTCTAAACCCGCAAAGTCTCGCGGGAATCTAACTACGAAGGGGATTGGCTCTGATAAAGGACTGAGTGAAGATGTCTTCTCTGAAGTCTTGAAAAACAGAAAAGGCAGCATGATGCATGCGCACTATTGATTCATTGATGCTGACAAAACCATCTGGAGAAAACAGAAAAGAAACAACAAGGAGAAAAGCTGAACAGGAGGCTTGAGATGAATTTGTTATTACCTGAGTTACTAAAATCAGCAACCGGCTGCCTGAAGCCTGATTTCACATTGGAAATGTCAGCAATGGACAAGCAATTGAGGTCACAAGGAATTATACCATCTGTTTTTCAGTCTAGATTTCTCTTAAAGTGGAACACTAAAGCAAGAATTGACACAATTTCTAGAAGGATTTTCTCCAAAATCAAAAAGGTATCAGGCCCCCAAATTGAGCAGCAAACTCTTATTATGACCCAAAGAAGCAAGATTTGCAAAATCAATTTTCTTTGAAGCAAATTATGAGAATCTTTATGATCTGAAAACCAAAGAAGGTAGATTTGGAGGACACAAAGAAACATAGTGTGATATATATTTTAAAAAATAACCTTTACATCATTTGAGGGCTCGGAATTTGCATTTTCGTTGTTTTGTCTTTCACTAGCTTCTCGTGCACTGTAGGGAAAAAAAATAGTATAATTGCAATTTTTCTAGAATTATTGAGTCCTCTTCAACACCATGATTTCCTATTTTAAAGTTTGTAAACCTAAGTATTTTTAATTTTTTTTACATTAGTCAACTATGATCGTTGGAATTTCCATATTATATTTATATTAATATTCTTAACTTTCATTGGCTTGGTTCCTTCCTGTCATCCAGGATGATATGATTCTGAAAGTCTATTTTTTTATGCCTTACTATATAGAATATATTTCTTCTACACAGTCACCTAGAAACTCACCTCATTCAATGTTTTACCTTCCTGATTAAACTGTAGTTAAATTCTCAGTTGAAATTTATAAACAGTTTGAGAAGAATTGCTGCCTCTCATGGTCACACAAACCATATTGTGTAATTACAGTAGTTCTTTTATATCAGGGAAACTGATGCTCCAAAAAGCCAACCAGCCTTCTTGGTTACTTTCTGATAGCTTTTCTCTCTAAAGTCCAATATAAGTCATGATCCTACCTCCTAGCTTCTTGACAGGATTATTCTTTTCAACATCAAAATAAGAAAAATTTTCCCTAAGTCCTTTGAAAACTTACTGTCCTCTTCAGCATTAAGGAGCGATTACTCTTTAGTGCATAAAGACAAGTGTCTTTGGGTTAAAATAACAGAAACTATTTCCTGGCAAAGAAGCTCGATGCATGGAACTCTCCGCGAGGCCTCTTACGTACAAGATGCTTTGGCACATGGCACACTTGTTGACATGTGTCTTGCCGTCTGGGCCTCGAACGGGGTCGTTTTCCCTGGTGCAGATAAGCCTTCCATCTAGCTGCTTGCTGCGGAACTCGTGGCACTGATCCTGCCAACAGAAGCAAAAAAAATAAATAAAAGATGGTACAACCATCTTTTTTAATCCTGAAATTGTGATTTGTTGGTTAATTATGAACTCATAGCTCTGAAGGGAAAAAAAAAAAAGAGAAAACGAGATTTTAGGGATGGAGTGGGGGTTTCCGAAGACTTAACTCCATCTGTGCCTAAGAAGTTGCATCTTCTCCGTAGCAGGATCTGTCTCAAGGGACTGTGCTGCCCCAGTGAGACTTTACCTAAAACAGTCTATTACATTTTCATATAGTTTCTGTAAAGTTGAGCTCCTAATATATCTTCCTGAAAAAAGTCTGATTTTTAAAATCCTGAAAAAAAAAAACTGAAAGCACTTTAGCTTTGTTTTAAAATAGCAACTAAGGAATTGTTCAATGTGTATTATATAGCAAATGTTTGTTCAGTACCCTGGTAGATTTTTGTTACTGGTCATGTTACAAATCTCATAAAACAAACACTCATTAGTCCCATTTTATAAATGTGAAAAAAATAATTCAGAGCTATTCAGTAGTTGCAGTCAGGGCTGGGCTCATGATCAGAAACCTTTTAACTGGGCTTGTTTGTTTTTCCTGTGGACAGGATACAGGAGGTGATTTTAGGCTGCTTCTAGCTCATTACATTTACTGTGTACTTTATGTCATGAGGAACCCGCAGCTAGAGTCCTTGCGTGAGCCAGTACACCAGGGTTGCACTTCTCCAAGAATCCGATACCTCTTCCTGGCTAATAGGAGGAAGCTTTGCTTGCTTGGCCGCCCACCCTTCACAGCCTGCTGTGCTGTCCAGTTCCTAAAGGCCAAAAACTGGCTCAGAAATTGCGGGAAACCTTAGAGTGGAAGAGATTATGCTGTGTGATATTCTACGGCTTGGTGTTGTAAAGCTGCTTGACATTTTTTATAGACCCCAGAATTAAACACTGAGTGGCACTGAAATGCCAACTAGAAAAATATCAACTAGATTTTCTTTGTTTGTTTGTTTGTTTGTTTTGAGACAGATTCAACTTGTGGGGTCCAGGCTGGCCTTGAACTTGGTATGTACATGAGACTGGCCTCACCTTCTCCATCCTCCTGCTTCAACCTCTTGAATGCTGGGATTCTAGTCACATGCTACTGGGCTCGGCCGTGATTTCAAGAGATTGATACGTGCTTTATTTATTTATTTATTTATTTTTGTAGTTTTTGTCAGCTGTGTGTTGTTTCTTGGGAAATCTCACTGAATAGGTACTAACGACAAGTTAACAATTGTGGTGAGTTTTACGAGCAATTTAATATGCGGCGATGGCATCGGTTGCTTTCGGGGTGCCGGATGGCACACTACTTCTCTGTGAAGTCTAGCCATGTCCTTCCTGTTTACCATTGTATCCTCCCTGTGGGAGAGAGTCGGCTTCCTACCACCACTCGTCACGTGAATCGACTGCCGGACGAGCCTGCCAATGCGGTGCTGCGCACCTAGCACGTCTTACCTCCTTGTCTTTGCCGTTTTCTCCTGTACTTCTTTTGCCTTCGTCTTCTTTCTTCGCCTTTTCAGCTGCTTCTTTTTCCCTGAAAGGATGGGAAGACACATTGGAACCAAAGCGTGTTAACTGCAAGACCTGCTTCCAGGACAATGGCCATTTTCTCAAATTGTTGACAAATGATGTTTTTATTTTCATAACTCATGGTCAAACCCCATGTTAGGAAAACACTCACAGTATCTCCTTGCACATAGCACACTTATTGCCATGTGTCCTTCCGTCCGGACCCCGGACAGGGTCACTTTCTCGAGTGCAGATTAGCTTTCCATTTTTCATTTGGCTTCTGAACTCATCACATGTATCCTAAAAAGAAGGAAAGATCATAAAAGAAATGCTGGTTTTTATATAGTGTTTAATTGTTTTTAGAAATCAAGAGATTTGCTTCTCAGAGGCATCTTCCTCTTACTATAGCAGACAGAAATGTAGTCCATAAATATCAGACTCCACTCCAATATCTGGAGTCTTCAATATGTTGCTTTATTTGTCAAGTAGAAATTATGGTTCAATATGGCAGTACAGGTCCCAACCAGCTATATTTAAAATGGGAAAGAATTATCTGGGATTCATGAAAGGAGCCCAAAGTAATCACTAAGATTTTGTTCATAAAAGTGGGACACAGTGAGTCAGTGTCAGAATCTTACAACCTCACAAAGTTATGTCTGGCCATTTCTGACTTTGAAGATGGCCACATGTCCAGAAAGGCAGGCAGTCTTCAGAAATTAGAAAAACAAGAGAACAGACCTTCTACTAGAGCTTCCATTCGTTTCTACAAGTAGGTTAATTTTTATTGCTGCAAAAACAAATTACTATAAAAACAGTGACTTATAATAACACAAAATTAGATATTGTATTTCTAAAGGTTCTAAACAAAAAGTTTCTAAAACCAAGGTGTGGACAAAGTTGTGCTCCGCTGTTTTTATAACAATAAAAAGTAACATACTTGTGGAAACTAGTATTCTGTTAAGTTTGAAACTTTTATTTGACTGGGCTGTTGAGAAAATTAAATGAACTGCTATGTATAAAAGTACTTTGTAAGATGTTAGATGAACAATTTTCTTTGGCATTAGATTCTACACTGAACACATTATACATTAATTGTGGCTCCTGACCTTCTGCAAGCAAGATCCCAGTGGACCTTCTGTACAACTTCTTTGCACATTTTTGATAGGTAAGGGTTGACTTACAGAAAGATCATTCCACCAAACAGATTAATTAATAACTTACCTTTCCCGACTCTGTCTCGTTTCCATCTGATCTCAAGTCAGAATCCTTATTTTTTTCATCTCTTTCTTTTTTCCTGGCAGGAAACATAAATTCATCTTATTAGCACATAGTCAGCTGAAAGGATCCTGGAGGTTTGGGACCCTAAACCTTCTTACTCTCAGGAAATCTTTCTGCCCTGCCTTGAGCTAGAGAGTCATCTGCACCAAGACCTTAAATTCTTCCTCCTCACAACATAGAGCAACTCACATAATTGCGGTCTCGTTGAGTTGTGTTCTAACTTAATCTATCCATAACGCCCATCCCCTAGTCTTGATTTATATTCTCAGAACAACACGCAGCAAGGCCTGCTATGATCACTGCTCCTCCTCCCACCCTATTATACAAGTGAACTGAAACCCAAGAAAGTGGTACAGCCTGTCTATGAAGACGGAGCTGGAACAGCTATCTCCTGCCAGTCCCCTCACACCGCCCTACTCTGCCTTTCTGTACAGATAATATAGACCAAACACTGGGCTGGTATTCAGAAGATCTGGGATCTGCATTCAGCCTTGAAGTTTACACCAATTTTAGTGTAATCAGTAATGTGTAGAACTTGGACAAGATTTCCTCACATAACTTGCAGGACTACACATCCTAAAATGATTTTCAAGCAGAAGAGTGAAGAAGGTATGTGTGTGTGTTGTGGGGTATGGCATTAAATAATTATTAAATGTATTTTGATTGAATGTCATAATTAAGAGCGTTGTAGTAAGTTTTAGGATGATACTCTTCCTACTTATCAAATGACTGTCACAACGAAGTTTTTTTCTTTTTTTGAAACAGGGTCTTGCTCTGTAGCTCAGGAGGGAGGCTAGTCTTGAACTCACTATGAATTGAGGCTGGCCTTGGACTGACTCTTGGACTCATGGCAATCCTTCTGCCTTAGCCTTCCAAGTGCTGGGATTACAAGCATGCGCCACCACACCCAGTTTAAGTTGTGCTGGGGAATCAAACTCAGGGCCCTGCACTTGCTAGGCAAGCACTTTAACCTCTGTGCCATTCCTCCAGCCTGTATTACAAAGTTTTTCTAGGATTCAAGCACAATGAACAATTATCTATCATGACAGCACTCACAGGTCACAGAATTATAGTAGAAAGCCGAATAAGAATCAGATAGTTGATCACCCGCTATTCTAGGACTCATGTTCCTTAGAATATGCAAAAGAGAGCAATAAAATTGGGAAGCAAGAAAAACAATGACAGTCACAAGGGAGCCACAGAAAATGAGAGAAGGCCATTACTTCAGGAGAAACAGTAGGTGGCAGTCAGTCTTGCCTGTTGCAGTAAGCACTTACAGTAGTTCTTTGCACATGACACATTTATTGTTGTATGATTTCCCATCTGTACCACGTACAGGATCGCTCTCTCGTGTGCAGCTCAGTTTTCCATCCTTCATTTTTTCCCAATACTCAGCACATAGCTCCTAAAAAGGGAGAAGAAAACACTCCTCCTGAGTGACGTGGCCTGGTGTTGTCTTGAAGTTTCTGAAGCAAACAATCTCTGTATGAAAATTTCTTATCTACCTGCTCTGATGAGAAGTAGTTCTAAGATTGCTGTCCATAGAGAAAGAATGGCTTAGAAACATCCATATTCTAATTTTAAGGGGATAGTTGTACTTCTAGTATTGTCTCTGAAGAGGTACACAGGGAAATTATAAAGCTGGCTGACATTTAATAGAAGAGATTTAAGATTGGCAAATATTGCTCACAGACCAAATCCCTCCTGCTGCCTTTTCTGAAACCTAAGCTTTTATAGAAACACATGCTGCTCATTTATTTAGATATTATTTATGGCTTCTTTCCCACAATAATGACAAGGTTGAATTGTTGCAGCAGACAACAGATGGCTCCCAATGCCTAAATTATATAGTAACTGTCATTGTTCAGGAAAAACAAAAACATGATGATTTTTGATATGAATAGAAGGGAGAGAAAAATGCTGAGCAAAGCACAAAGTTACACAAAATGTCATATTAAGATAGGCTTGAACAAGTCACAGAGAAGGCAAAAAAACAGTCTGAAGACTCCAGCTCCCTTGCCTCTTTTAATTTATATATATATATATATATATATATATATATATATATATATATGTGTGTGTGTGTGTGTGTGTGTGTGTGTGTGTGTGTGTGTTTATATATTTATATTTGAATGTCATACATAGTGTCTACCATGAGCTTGAGTATTTTGTATACATATATACCACATTAACATGAAATTCCTTCCCTTCCCCATTTTTGCCCTCCTGAACCCTCCCTGTCTCCCATAAATCCCAATATCACACCCGTGTTTATAGCAGCACAACTAATAATCGCTAAAAATGTGGAGAACCCTAAAATAATCATCAACAGACCAATGGATACAAAAATATGTGTACACACATAGTGTGCATAAAGCCACAGGCACAGATTTGAAAGCAAACCGTCACCACTTGAGGCCGTCAAGTTGAGTGAAGTAAGTCAAAGGCAGAAGGTTAATACCACATGGTTTCTCTAATATGAGAAACCCAGAATACAGGCATTTAGAACCAAAAGGGTCTAGTTCTTTAAAGGGTGTTGTGGTTAGGATCTGGAGTGTCCCCCAAAAGTCTCATATATTTTAATAGAACCATGTGATGTTGGTGGATTGGGGTCTGGTCTGGAGGGGTGGATTGCAGTTAAGTTAGGATTAACGGTGTGTAGTGGCCACACCTGGATGCAGGAGGGGCGGAGACCTGAAAGGATACATTAGCTGCACCTGCCTTCCTGGAGGACGGGCACTAGTCTCAACTAGCCTCAGCTTGGCTTCCTGTTTGTCCGGGGAAATTGCCTCCACCTCTCTCTCTGCTATGTACTTCGATTGTTGCCGGCCGCCCCTGAATGGACTGTGACCTTCGAAACTGTGAGCTAAAATAAACCTTTCCTTTCCTAAGTTTGTGGGTGTTGGGTATTGAGTCACAGCAATGAAAAGTAACTAAGACAAAGGAAGACATCAGCCTGAAAACAGAAGAGATAGAAAATACCAACAGGACATATTTTATCAAAGATGACTATTGGGCCTGTGTTGAATGTGGACGGGAAGAAATGGTTTTGGTATTCCAAGGGCAAATGGGTATGGTTCTCTGGAACTGAGTCCCAGCACCCGGGGTTACCTCACACGTGGCCGTGCGTGTCCACACTTAAACCTGGCTCAGACAATGTGCTGTGCATGCACCTAAATCATTTTATCTTTATAACAGTACTACTATGTGAGGAGTATTAAATAATGTGGTTAATGCTTCAAGATCTAAGTGATGGGGTTACGGCAGCATCCCAAAGGGGCCCTACGGTGTGCATTCTTTCATCAAGTTATGCAGCCTTGGAACAACAGAATAAATTTCTCAATAATTTGGTTCAATCCAGAGAAAGAGGAAAATATGAATAAAGGAAAATGAAGAGGATGTAATACTGATCAAAATGAAATATTGACATGAGGACTAGATTACTAGAAGAGGGGTTGGGAAACTAGGGTGAGGACCGGAGGTTGTTAGTTACTTCCCAGTTTAAAGGAGTGATAGGTAGCATTGGTGTTACCTTATAAATTTAAGGAGAACTGCTCTGAGTCAGCCCTCCCTACACCACCTTTGCCCTAGGCCATGTCACCTTCCCACTCTGGTTGTGGGTTTCAGGGGTTTCTCTCACCTGAATATTTCCTCCTTCACCTTGTCCTTCATTATTTCTTTGCTTTTCCCCTTCTTTCTTCTTTCTTTCTTCATTTTCTTTCTGGCTGGAAATGAGAAAGTAAAAGATAAGGAACTATGGACTGTGGAGCTATTCTAAGTGTCTCATCGCAAAGCCAAGGCAGGGTGTGCAGAACCCACCGGCACATACTTCACAGCTATGTTCCTGGCCCTCCTTTCTTTTGCCTGGAAAAGCTCTCATTATAGTTTCAGAAAACTAATACATAGAGCCATAAATAAAACAAGGTGAACAATTATTATCACCTTGTAATTGTTCGCTGGACATTTCCAACTGCATTTCTCACAAATAGCACATAGTCCAGAGATCCTCCAAATTATCAACTTCTTTCCTCACTTCTTGTCATGTCTAGATCTTATCCAAATTACAAGATCCATTTGTATTTCCAATCAAAATTTTGCGTAGTTATCCCTTTCCTAAAACATCATAGAATATTACATGCGTTGTTTTCATTTAATTATATATTCCTCATTCGTATTAGTTTATGTTCAAGTCTCATGCCTGGTGGACCATATGATTTCTCAGAAAAGTGTTTCCCTTATCTTTTCATAATGATTGGTCACACGGTAGGCTGCAGCTGTTCAGCAAATCAGTGGTGAGAGGCTTAAATGTAGTAGGCCTATTTCCAAAGTCTGTGTGAAAACTTCCTTTTCATTTCCTAAAATGTGATGTTTTTAGAAATGTCAGTAGGTAGGGGAGCTGGACTAGCAGTAAAATCTATGTGATTTTTATTTCCCAGTAGAAATTCCAACATATCCCAGTGAGGAGCTCCACTTTAAAAGGACTTGCGATTTAACCAAGAAATATCATCTACTGGTAGGCTCTACCCCAGAATAAGACAGAATTTGGTAAACTAATAATGTGCCCTCTGTCCCTACACTATGAATGTTGGCGATTACAGAGAAAGGTTCACCTGGAAATGCTTTTCATGTGCAAGCAAAGGAGTAACCGAGTGTATGCAGCCTCCCCATCGCCCATGCCCACAGCAGGTGCTCTGCTGGCGCACTCACAAGACTGCCTTGCACATGGCACACTTGTTGCCGTGGGTCCTGCCATCTGGGCCAAGCACAGGGTCATTTTCTCTGGTGCAAAAAAGATTTCCATTTTGCAAAAGGCTTCGAAATTCACTGCAGGTGTCCTAAAAAGGCAGGAAAGAGATAGCAAAATTAGCAAGATTTTAGGTGTGTTTGCTTGCACATTTATTTTTTGGGTTCCTATTAAATACAATCAAGATGAAAAGAAAAAATGGCCTAAGGACTTTTCCCTGACAACTGTTGTCATTCAACTCTTGCTAAGCACACTGGACTCAATAAAAAAAGGGTTGCGCTGGTGTTTCCTTGAAAGATAGTCCCAAATCCAGATGGAATCCACAACAACACACAAGTAAGACTCAATAAATTGGATTCTCTGAGGATAGATTTTGCTGCGGAGTTTGTTGTCCATCCCTAGTATATAATAGCGCAAATACTGCCCATGTCACAGAATTAAAAAAATCTTTAAGTTCAGATAAAGCCTTAAAGCTAATCTGGTGTAACCACTCCTACAGTCTCTCAGTTCCCTTTACATCTGGTCTATCAAGAAGTTATACTGGATCTACTGGAGGATATAGCAGTTAGAAGAAATCCGTTTTCTTGTAGAATGCTTATTCCAAATTTTCTGCCAGTTATTTTTCACAAAGTAGCCATGAATGACTTTGGAAGTGATCCTGGAAAGTAACTCAAACAAATGCTATAGGGTTTAGATTTGTTTTCCTTAACTATTTAAAATAAAATGAGTGTGTACCTTCAGACCTGTAAGCAAAGAGAAAATGTTTCATGCAGCTAAAAAACAACCAAGGATATTTTCTTTTCCACATGAGATTTCTTTAGATATTTGGAGAAAGCTTTTCTGACCTTTCCGTTGCCTTCCAATTTTCTCTTCCAAGAACTAAACATACTCAAATACTTCAATTGCCCTATATATGACATGATTTTTGGCACCATTTTCTATTTCAGATAAGTGACTGTTCATTCCTTTTCAGTTTCTCATTTCTCTGGAGCTAATATCTACTTGGAATATATATATATATATATATATATATATATATATATATATATATATATACTCTCAATAGCCAGCATATATTTTGAATTCTTGAAGTATGTTAGCCACCGTTATTTTAGCTAATGTTTAAATGGAAATTGTCTCACACTGGAGAATATTTTCATGAATATAGTGAAAAGTTAAGCCACTTATCATATATCTGACTTGTTTTGAAATTCAGATTCACAGTTGGGTGCAATCCAAGTGTAAGAAAGCCATCTCATAGAATTCTGATTCTTCTTTAGAAGTCATTTTTAGCATCAGTAGTCTTTGGGAGGAGCAGGAAAGTCACTACACGGCAGTAATGCACCTGGAGTAAGTTAAACTCAAATAAAATATTTGAAGACGCTGCTCTTTTGTTTCTCCCCCGTAAACTAACACTAGAAAATAACCAAAAGTAAAGTAAGAATTCTATACCCAATTTCCCTAAATTGACCAAATATGATAGTAAAAAACACATAGCATATTAATAAGAATGCTGTAGTAGTTGTCAGACAATCTAGATTTGCTTTCTATGTTTCCACTGTTAAACTCGCAGAACTTTGGAACATAGTTAGGTAAGGTGCATGTGGCTATATTCCCAGTACCTTGGGATGCTGAGGCAAGAACATCACAAGTTTAAGCCCAGGCTGCATGATTTAACAACTTAGCAATACCTTACGTAATACGAAAAAATTTAAAGTGGGACGAAGGTGGGAATAGCTCAAGATGTAGCTCAGTACAAAGGCCCCACTTTGACCTTCCAGTGCCACAAAACATAAAAACAAAAATCAAACTTTACAATGTGATAATACGGACGCTGCTACCTGTACCTTTTTTAGCAAGATTTTTCCCTCCTTGGATTTTTATTTCAAAACACAAAAGTAAAGCAAAAAGGTGGCGGCAGCGGGGGAGTGAAAACTGGCCTGCATGTAAAAATTTGACTTTGTTTCAGTGAAGAAAGTTTTCTGGAAACACACCCAGGCCTGGCGTGTAGTATAATCTTACAGCTACATCAGCAGAATTGGGAAGTGGTGGAGAGAGTATGTGGACACAAAGTTTCACAATCTTATCCTCTATGAAAAGTGTGTCAATCTCTGGGAATCAAATGAACTCCGGCTTTTCTGTCAGAGAGGACTGTCAATAATTCGTAAGTTATTTGATGGGGAAACGGCAAAACTTCGCCCTTCCATTACAACACGGATGTTTCAGGACAGCTACCTTTTCAGCGTCTCTTTTAGATTTGGCTTTTGATTCAGCTTCCTTCTCTTTGGCTTCTTGCCGGCTGTAAGAGAGGGATAGAAAAGAATCACTCCTAGCACCTCGTCTGTATGATCTTAAAGGGAGACTCTCTGTATGTGGGGATGTTTCTTTCATCCCTCCTCCCATTTAGCCTGGAACTGACAAGGTAAGCGAATGACCTTCCATGTTATCGTTCTGGTTTTTAATGTTGCTCTGAGATTAAGATCCATTTGCCGCAGCAAACCACTACAAACATTTTCACTTCCATTCTTCTTTTAGAAAGCACTGATCATTCTTAGAAAGCAATTAGGATAATGATTAGATTTTAGCACCTTTGAATTTTCCACAGGACATGAGACCTATACATGAGGACAAAGGCCTGGCCCTTCCACGCCATTAACTCTAGAAGAATTGGCTTTTAGTGTGCGTCCTTCCCTGTAAGGGTGCCTCAGGTATCTTTTGGGACACTAGAAAAATACACTCTAAGTATGTGACTTTATAAGTCCTTGAGCCCCATGCCAAGACTCCTTGCTGGAGCATGTTTTCAGGGTCGCCTCTCTTGCGCACTCCAGGCATTTGTAATTCTACACTGGACAACAGAGGTTGCTGCAACTCTACTCACAAGAAGGCCTCGCACATGGAGCAGGTGTTACCATGCACCTTCCCGTCCAGGCCCTCGACTGGGTCGTTCTCTCTGGTACAGGGCAGCCGTCCATCTTTCATGTATTGTCGATATTCCTGGCACAGCTTCTGCAAACGGAGGAGATACAGGACCAAATATCTAAGCACTTTCCCCCATTTGATTCCTAGATACACTATAGTGCCAAAAATATAGTGAAGATATGCAGGAAAAGGGACGCTGAAGGCCATCTTGGTCAAAGTCACAAAGCACAGAAGAGAGAGCCTTAGCATGTTATGTGGGTCAAGTTACCAAAGCGAAATACAATAGTTTTGTGAGTTAAAAAACAGAAGTTTACTTTGTCACATTTCTGGAAGCAAATGTTTGAGATCAAGGACCCAAAAAGTTTGGTTTTGGTGAAGCCATCTGTGGATGACTCCCATGTCCTCACATGATCTGTACACAGGCAGAGGGAGACCCCTGGTGTGTCTTTACCTTCCCCGCGAGGCCACACAGAGCCCCACTCTTACAGCCTCGTTGAGCATTATTCCTCATTGCCTCTTTTCCAGCTAGTCACGCTGAGGGATTTCAACGTATGGATTTTGACAGAGCCCATGGTACAACCCGTCAGGTAGAGGGACGACTGTAAGCCTGGCCGTGTGCTTTTTCTTACTATCAGACTCCTACTTAGTCATTAGGCAAATCATGTAAATTTTGTTACATGAACTTTTATTCAAACAGGATTCTGAGCTAGGCAGTGTGAAAAATGCAAAGAGTAATTTATTGCTCCTTAACTTTGTAAAAGAATCTGTGATATGCATAATGATAGCCCCTGCTCTCCACAGATATATCTTAGTCCACATAAGTAACACTTCTGAATACATTGCCTCAGACAGCCAAATGGGCTATGTGGATGTGCTTATGTTAATAACCATGGGTTGGAAAGACAACCCTGGATTATTCTAAAGAGATTGATGTGATAGTAAGAGCCAGTCCTTAAAACTGAAAGAATGAGGCAGCCAGAGAGCTGCAGTGTCACTGGTTTTTAGACGAAGAAAGCGCTGAAGAAACAATGTGACACGAACAGCCCGCACAAGCTGGAAGAAGCAAGGCAGGGAATTCTCCACTACACACTCCAGAAACGAAAGAATTCTGAACCACCATATTTCATGGGGTCCTTGAAAGAATTCTAACTGAAGAAATTGCAAATAATGATCTACGCTACCAAGTTGCAGTACAGCAAATAATAGAAAACTAATACAGAGTAATTATCTTCTTTGGAGAAAAATGTGGAAAGAAATTATATTAGAATTAAAAAATATGACTGAAAAAATTAAGACATTTCTTAGAATTACTAAGTATATTGTACGATTGTGGACAATTTTAAGGAACAGTTGATACTTATCCTGGGACAAAAATTTGGCCTGAACTTTGGTAGAGGGAAAAGATAATCTCTATAAGCACAAAGTCTTACTGAGGATAAAAAGTTTGTCTGTCATATGTTGAAAAAAAATGGTGAAACATCGGATCTGACGTACTCTGTTGGGCAGAAATTTAGACAAATAATAAATGTGAAAAATCACGAACATAATATTCTACCAAGTAGTGAAGGTGCGACTGTGCTCTCGTACAAATACATTTGTTGGGACTTTGTAAAAACACTATAATAATATCTTTGTTTTGTAAAAAAATTAAACAAAAAGGTATGTTTTTCTGACTGTGCTGGTAAGAAATTGGAGCAAGGATTCGATCTGTAAACAGTAAGAACCAAGATGCAGTTTTTTTTTCTACTGTACAGTCAAGGCAGATAATCATGAATTGACCCTTCACATGTTTAAGAGGCAAACTTACGGCAGGTAAGACCAGCCCAACAACAGGAGATGAGGCCCGAGAGGGGGCAGGAGTCAGGTCATCCCTAGCACCGTGGGCCATGAGCAGCTTTGAGGATGCTGTTCTCACTTGGAGTGAGATGAGAGTGTACCAGGTGATCTGATAGGCCTGCTGTTTTTAACTAACCACTTTTGCTTCAGAGTCAACAGCAGATCATCAGGGAGCCAAGATAAGAGCAGAGCATGCGCGCGCAAGCGCAAGCGGAAGGACACAAGATCGATCGATCGTGCTGATGAAGAAAAGAAGCGATGGGAACGCTACACACAGCGGAGCATGAATAGACTTAATTAGGAAGAAACAAACTCTTCTTATGTGTGTGGACACAAGTATACTTTTTTTCAGTTTGCAAAATCACGAGGATGCAGGGATTTGGAAGCAGGTGGGAGCCTTGCCGGGGGAAAGAGTATTGGGTATTCACGTGACTCTGATCACTTGAATCAGCTACCTCAATTGCTTCTCGCTTAACTTTGTCAGCCTCGACTTCCTCCTTTTCTTCTTTGTTAGACTTCTTCTCTTCTTCTTCAAGTTTACTGAAAGAAAGAGAACACCAGCTGAATACAATTTTTCTCTGACTTCGGTATTATTTTTTCGTAAAGAACAGGGACCTTCCAGACCAAAGGTCTGAAGACTTTAGAACAGATGTATCCATCCCAAGGAACACTCTTGCTTGGGCAAACACACAGATAAATTCTGTAGTTACCTTGTGACTACGTGTAACAAGTACTAATAAGGAAGTAAGTGTGCATTTTTAATAGTATGTGATCATTGGGTATTCTTATTTTATTGTAGGTCACAATTTATTGTAGGTGACTTCAATGATCTAAAAAGGCACAATTATTTTGATTTTTTAAATGTGTGACTTTTCCTATCAAATAACTATCCTATCGGTGATCATCACAGAAACTAAGTTTTACTATAAAATAAAAAGTTTTAGTGTAATATTTGATGGAGGTAATGTCCACATCAAGTTTTAGTTTTAGATTACAATACTCACTCCAGTCTAGTAAGATTCAGTAGCTATTTTACTGAAATTGAATTTAAGACTAAAATTATGGCATTATTTTCTCTCTCTTTTTTTTTTTCCTTGAGACAGGGTCTCACTCTGTAGCCCAGACTGGTCCTGAACTCACTATGGTGTCCAGGCTGGCCTTGGATTCACGGTAATGGCAATCCTCCTGTCTCAGCCTCCTGGTCGCTGGGATCACAGGCGTGTACCACCACACCTGGCTTATGTGGTGCTGGGGAATCAAACTCGAGTACTTAGTGCTTGATTTAGCGCTTGCTAGGCAAGCACTTTGACCCCTGAGCTGTTCCTCCAGCTCCCATTCTTTCTATTTTCTATTGACAGGTAGCATACTAAAGCTGGAAAATCCTTAGTATTTACCTTATTCAATTATTACAATAGTACCAGCAAATTGAATAAATGGCACATAAGTCCTGACTTTGAATATCAGATCTCTACTGCTTCTACTGCCCTAATCCAGCAGTGTCCCATGTAAGGACCTGTGAAAACTAGAATGATTAGTGACTTTGTATTGATATAATTTAAATATTGTTTTCAGCCTTTATTTCAAGGGTACTGAGAGTCTAAGAAGTGAGGTGTGGTGATGCTCATCTTCTATGCAGTGGGCACCTGGCCCCAGGTTGACCCTCCCCCTTGGACAAAGGCCTTGTCCTGCTTGATTAGGAACACATCTTAGTAGACCTCTAGTGTGTGAGCTGCATTTTAGTGCTTCAGTTCACACTAAGCCACTTACTGAAGTGTGCACTTGACCTTTACACAGCAGTGTTCCTAAAAATATAGACAGAATTCTATCAATTTCACTTCTTGCACTGGCAGCTTTGACACTGCTCCATAGACCTGCACCCAACTGGTTTTTCTTTAACTGATGCCTGAATATACTCACATAAATTATATATGTATGTAAATTTACACACAATGTGAATTTATAGTAGCACAACTAACAATAGTTAATTAAGTGAGACCATCCACATATCCATCAACAGACCCATGGATACAAAAAATGTGGCATATATACACAATGCAGAACTATTTTTTCATAAAGACAGAGAGATCTGAGGCTTTTGTAGGTAAATGAACACAACTGGAGACTATCATGCTTAGAAAACTGACTCATCTCAGAAAGTGGAATATGACATGTTTTCTCTAATATGAGAAAACTAGAATAAAGGCATTTTAGTATACCAAGTGGATATGATATTGGGAGTCAGAGGATTGTAGGGCCAAAAAGAGGGAAGAGAAGTGATTGTAATGTTGATGCAATATATATGTGCACAAAATACTCAAGCTCAGTGTAACCACTGTATACTAATAAAAATGAAAAAATCATTAAAATATGAGAGATAAGACAGAGACCAGAGAATGCATAAAACTCAAATCATACATTTGTTCTCTCTTTGTTATAAAAGTACTAAAAAAAAGCCTAGCACTAAGATGAATCTCTCCCCTTGACATATTCAGAAGATAAGTAAACAGAGAGCAGCAGCACAACTCTGTGGTTCAGTGTTACTCACTGTCTTGTCCATCTGCTTTCGGGTTTTTCTAGATAAAACATACGATATCTGCTCTACATATGTCTGAAGAGCCTGTGACACGATGACATACAATGATGAGGTGGTTCATGGGAAGAAATGGGGATGAATACTTACAACACACTTGCACACATGGCACACTTGTTTGGGTGCATTTTTCCATCAGGCCCAAGAACGGGATCATTCTCTCTGGTGCATATGAGCATTCCATTCCTCACTTGGTCCCGAAATTCACTACAGGTTCTCTGGGAAATGAAGAAAATATTTTATCAGAGCCATTTTCTATGTTTTCTTCAACTTTTACTATTGAAAATTGAGTAATAAATAGTAATAGAGAAAAAGTAGAAAGAATTGTGACAACGTGCATTAAAAACTCAGTACGTAAGAACAAAGCTTCCTGCATGAATCCAGAGTTGTCCTGTCATGAGGGAAGATCAGTAAATATTTAGCATTGGATTCTTCTGAGGGTTTTGTAATCAGCATGAGGAAGGAGGCTGACAAAATTGATAGAGACTGACAGAAAACATATGTGTTGCATCATGCAGTGTATAAAAGCTACGAAGATCGCAAGAAAGGGGACTCAGTGGGTATGTAGTGACCACCCTAGAGAAACAAAAGGTATTGTTTTCTTTTTCTAAGCCAAAGTTTTATTGGTTGGGGAGCCAAGGAGCGAATTGGAGAAAGTATCCCCATAGCGTTTTGTTGTAGGGAGGTAGAGAAAGAAGAAAAACATTCGCTCAGCTAAGAAACACAGATGGGCTTTTACTAGATGGAAGACAGCAGGACCCTGGAGAGACAGTGTTTGGCAAGTGACTCCCTGTCGTAGGACGGAAAGTGTGGATTTGGGCCAAGGGGACCAAAAGTAGAAAGAATGGATTCGGGCCACTGGGAATATTTAAGAAGACTGGGAAAATGATAAACACAGGCAGTGCAATAAATTTTCACTTCTAAGTTCCTAAAATAAACATAAAATTTCAAAAAGTTCCAGCTAGTGAAAACATAGTTATTTTTAAATATTAAAGACAAACTTGTAAATTGTCAATCCTCTCCAAATAATGGCTACATTTATATGCTTGAAGGTATGAAGAAGTTCAGAAAATAAAGATAAACCGTGAATATGGCTATTTTATAAGGCTCATTCAAGATCTATACTCAGATTCAGATCTGCTATCTCTGAAATTGTAAAGTCATAAAAGTGTGGATGGCAGATTCACATAATTGGAAAGTCAGATGAAATAGTAATGATCCTTTCAAGCAGGAAACTGCTTTCCCCATCGCGGGGTGGAGACAAAGACCAGACATGATAATACATGTGTGTTGTGCTTTTTAAACTGGAATGGTCATGTCTCATACTCTCTGATGTAACAGAGATATGAATGATGTGAATTCAGCAAAAGGCACACATTGATGTTAGCAATAGAGGCCTAACGAAATGTAAGAAGAGCTAAACAGTACCTTTTAAAGACTTAGCACTCCCTTTTTTATAAGTAAATCCCAAATTTTGAGCAACTCTAAAATAAATTGCTCCAACAACATCTAATTGAGAAATATTTTTTTTTCAGGTGAAAATTTCTGTTCTCTTTTTTCTTTTTCTATTCCTTTCATATGGGGTTTTGCTGCACTGACCAGCCTGGTCTCCAACCCCTGTACTTAGGGATCCCCTTAGCCTCCTGGGTAGCTGTGGTTATCAGCATGCACCACAGTTAAAAGTTTTCATTTCAATCATGAAACCTGAGCAAGAAACAGTGTGCAAATAGAATAACCACAATAAGATGTTTATATAAAGAAAAAAATGCCAGGACTCAGTGTCACTATGTCTGGGAAAATTACCTTTGTGGCTTCTCTTTTGGCCTTTCCTTTTGCTCTGTCTTCTTGTTTACTATAAGGAAAAAGAAGGAGAGAGAGGAAGTGGATCTGACTCATTAGAGAGGAGACTTCACGCTCAGACTGACCATTCACTGTTTCGACTATCGTCAAGCAAGCCCAACGGTCCACTCATAGCAGTTTGCTGTTTTATTAGATGATAAACTAGACTAATCTACCTCAAGAAACGCAAAGAAAATCATGTGATTTGTGAAAAAAAGAAAGCCCACCTCCTCCAGTTAATGAGTAAGCTCTCCTAACTTCCCACTGTAAGTATTGCAATACTCCTTTCTGATTTTCTGATTCTCTTGGTTTGATAATTGTGTTTTATAAAGCAACAATACCTGGCTCCTGGAAGGCAACCTAGGGTGATGATTAAATGCACACACCCTTGAGCCAGACTGTCAGGCTGCGTTAGAGAAAGGGGACGCTCTCTAATCTCTCTGCGCCTTTTTCCTCTTCTTTAAACGTGTGCGTATTCAGGTGGGTGGGGTGATAGGAGAGGTAACAAAAATATTTTTCTCATACAAACTTTGAGAACATGCAGTGAATTGATACTTATAAAACAGCTAGGGCAGTACTCAGTAAATAGTAGACCGATTAGTGTAAGTGACCAAGAATTGATGCCATGGTCATTATCACCATTGTAAGCAAACTGGCAAAAATAGGCCAGTAATGGAAACGACGTGAGGGTGACTGCTGTTATTAATAATACTTTGGATAACTGGTAACACTGAAAATTGAGGTTGGGGGCCCAGACAACTGGAAACTTGGCATAAATGGTGCAATGTGTTGTATGGGCAAAAAAATTACATAATTTGAGAAAATGTTTTAGTGTTCTCTAGTCAATATAAAATTTTAAAAATCAATAAAATTCAAAATTTCTAAAAATTCAGAAAGATCATTTTCGCATGGTGTGAATGTGGTCAAAAGTGGCTGTGGAAGGAAGACTGTTCCTCAAGAACTCAACAGCGTCTGTTAACATCCACAACATAGGAGGCAATAAAAGTTGAATTATGTAAAGAATTTTTAGTCTTATGGGTTAAACTTAATAAAATGTGTCTGAAATGTTTCCCATGCTTCCTTCTATTAACATTAATCTAAGCTTTACCACAGGTCTAAATTGACTGGAAGGATTAAGAGATATTATTTGCCTGATGGAAAATTACCAGAGGAAGAAACAGAACATACCACTAGGTGGCAGAATTACTTTCTTATCATTACAGGCGTTGAACAAGCATCAGTCATAATCACTGTGTGGTCATTGTTTGAACTTTCCATCTGATAGGCTTGTAGGTTTCATTGCCCAGGGTGCATGGAGAAAGCTTATGAACTACCTTAATATCACTAAAAGTTAAATAACTAAATCCTTCCAGAGATTTTTGCACAGAAAACAAATTAAGATATACTCTTGGTCAAAAACAAAAGAAAGTCAGGAAAATCACAATTTTTTCTCTGAGGGGTCACATCCAGTGTCACATATGCATGTGGACATCCAGCCCCTAAGCATCCATGTCACCATTCCTGAGTCATTGTCATTTCCTCTTCCATTGAAAAGTCATTTTTCACAATGACTCACTTCTGCCTCTCTACACCTTTTAACCGTTATAATCTATTTCTAAAGGTCACATAGAATGAATAGAAAAAAACAAGAAATAACAAGAAGAGTGTCATAAAATTCTCTACACCCTACAAAGATCCGCTACACGTAATCTCATCTGTTTTCTTATTTTAGCTAATTTTTATCATTCTCATAGGATACTCTTTATTTCTTGGTGAAGGAATCTATGTTACTTTTGAAGTGCCATAGAAAAATACTTTAATTAACAAATAATCATTTATAGGGCATATGTAATATTTTATATGTCCACCTGTGGAGTAATTAAGTCAGGCTACTGGACACAGTCACCTCAAAAACTTCATTATTTTGTGTGATGAGAACACTTAAAATAAACTTCTTTAATTTTGAAATACATATTGTTCATTGTAATCTCTATCAGACACACACTTATTCTTCATAACTAAAATTATGTCCCCCAGTCAACGTCCCTCCATCTTCATGTCCACCACCTCCCCTCCCGGGCCCCGTCACTGCCACTGCACTGGCTCCTTGTAGAAGTTAGACTTTCTGATACTTCTCACCCAAATAAGATCAGGCACTATTTTTTTTGTACATGTGTGTATTCCATTCATTCTGTCCCTGTACATCATAATAATTTTAATCCCAAAGATCTCCACTTGCTTTTGTTGTTGTTTTTAAAGTCCATTTCATTGCAGCAACCAGAATTAACGTTGCATTGAAGAAAGAAATGCACAATCCCTATGTTGAAATCGTTCTATGATGAAATGCACGTCCCCTCCCTCCAAGCCCTGAAGTTGCTTCTGTACTTACAACAAGGCCTCACACATGGAGCAGGTGTTGCCATGCACTTTTCCATCTGGACCCTGGATGGGGTCGTTCTCTCTGGTGCAGAACAGTTGCCCATTCTTTCTGGATTTGCGGTACTCACTACACAGGTCCTATAAAATCAAAGAGGAGATGTGAAGGTGTGGCATGTAGATTGGTCCAGATGACAAAAGTGGTTGAATTTATACTTTTTCTAACATAGAGATGAAGTGTTGATCTAGTTAGGAGTAGTTATTAACTTTGAATGTATAAAAAGTTTCAAGTGATAAAACCAATAGATCTTCAAGCAAGAAATAGTTATATGTGCCCATGTATACCGTATATGTGAACATGTACACAAGGCACAGAGTGAGCAAATATTTCATAGAGTTTAGGAGAATTTCTGTGCTTCCTGAATACCACTTGCGAATCCCCAGACTAATATGATTCTGATTTAAATGAGGAAAAATTTCTCACCTCAAAGGAAGTTGTATTAGATTCTCTTTTATTTCTTGATTCAATATTCTGCATTTTCTTTTCATTCCGCATTTTTTCACTAAAAGAAGGTGGTTGAAGAAAATATGAAAAAGAAACATAAAATTTCCGGATTGAGAGTTTTATCTGAAAACACTGAATCATTAGAGTTGGCATTCACTAAATTATTATTGTGTTTCTAACCCTGTGCTCATACTACAACGTCTTCATAACTGCGTATGATAAAATTACTATTTTAACCCAAATTTGACAATAAGAAAGTTGATAGAGTGAATAATTTGCTCAATGGCACAGAACTAGCTAAATGTAGAATCAGAATTTAAGTCGAGGGTGAAAGTTGCTGTTTTAAATTGTGAATGCTCACTGTTAAATCCCTGATGATTGTCTCAAGTTTGCTTTAATCAGCTAGAACTTCTCCTACCCTCATTGTCCTCAACACTCACGGTGAAATCCTCCCCTCCCTTGTTAAAGTCATCCCTCTAGTAAGAAGTTCCTCCCAGCCTTGAGCGAGAGAGCGCCATCCAGAGCTCTCACCCACTGGCCTGGAGGCCGCATTTTCACCCATGGAAACCACCCAGAGACAGTTGTGCTCCCACACTTAAGCACAGAAGCTACCTGAATACGTCATCCCTCTGACACTCTCCTTGCCTGACTGCCCCCAACTTTTACACTTGTGTCCAACCAGCTTCTCTGTTTTTTAATTCTTTTCTATCACCCTTGAAGTGACACAGCAATGAGGCAGAGAGGACAAAACCATCCCATGCTTCAACAACCGCAGCTCTACTCACTAGTACTCCTGACACATGAGGCACTGGCTGTCGTACACTTTCCCATCTGGGCCCCGGAAGGGCTCCCGCTCCCTGTAACAAGCAAGCCTTCCATTTGTCATCTCCTTTCGGTACACACTGCAAGTGTCCTGCCAAGGCAGAGAAAGTAAGTGCGCATTGATTTTATTCTTGATAGAAAGTTCAAACATCTACGCTGCTATAAATTAATGGTATGTCTTTTTGAGACCAGGATTTTAACTCTTCACTACATGTAAAATCCAACTTCACTTAAATGTAAAATCCAATTCAATAATAGCAATAAATCATTTGCTAAGAAATAAAAAAGCATAATAGGATGTCACATATAATAAGACAGGTACGTAAGAAAACCCCTGGGTAATTTAAAGATAATAAAAGAGGTGCAAACGTATAAGTACAAGAATATCTTTCAACTTAAAATTAGGATCATGAAATCTGATTGTGGATGCCAGAGACAGCAAGAATAACTTCAGGAGAAATACAAATTGTCATTAGGATTTTTTTTCTAGGCCCCCCAAAAATTGGATTTCAGAACATAAACATGTGAAAATATGCTAAGAGACAGAGGTAGGAAATTAAACCACACATAAAAAGCACGAATTCCATCTTCTCTTTTTTTTTTCCATATGGTTCTAGGATGGAACCCATGTCCTTCACACTAGGCTACACTCCAAATCTGTTTTTTACTGTTTTATTTCTTAATTTTTAAAGATTTGATCTTAAGACAATCTTTATAAGTTGCTATGCATCCCGGGCCGGTATTAAATTTGCAATCCACCTGCTTCTGCCTATTTGAGTGCTGGGCTCACAGGCCTGCACCAGTCTCATGAACTGATTTACATTTTGAAAGATCACTTGAACCATGTTGTGATGATATATGTATGACCCTAATGATTGGACACAGAAAACGATAGAACCCAGAAAGAAAGTGAGGAAACTTGTATTATCAACACAACAGATGAAAACTTATCCAGTGTTTTGTAAATATTGCAACAGTCCAGGTGTAAAAGCATACTTGTTGTGGCTTCAAGATATCTGTCTCTGCTCAAATATAAACCACCAGGAATGCATCTATATAAACTGTGCAAATTTTCTCTCTAAAGCGGTTAGCAATAGAAAACACAACCCACAGTGGTGAATCTAGAACTGAAATTCAAGTTCCAAGTCTCCAGTTAGTTACACTGTTTATACAGGGTTAGTCAGGGATGGAGCTTTTATTTCAATAGCATCCAAGATTGAAAGGTCAAGATCTTCTGTTAGGCTCTGTGAGTTGTGTCCAGCTACTGCGCCAGGCAGGGCTTGTTGGGTGGATCTCACTCACTTCGAATGTAGGTGCTTGACCAGACTCTCTTTTGTGTCTTATGTGGGTTTCAGCCAGTCTCATATTTTTGAATTTTGCTTCACTGAATGAAAAAGAAAATAAAAAGAATATTCTGGGATCAAACTCAGGCATCAATTCCTTCACATCTCTGTATTCACATCTCTGTCCTGCTAATCGATCCTACCTCTTGAGGGAGAGATGTATTCCTCCTTAGCACTACATGTCAAGGACAAGGGCAACATAGTCTCAAACATGACGTGATACCGTAATTTCTTCCTATTTTTTATCACCAAAAGAAAGATGGCAAGTCTGGAAAACTTATTTTTTATGAAGTCTGAAAAACTTGTTTTCTATAAATTATGCTTCTTGTCTGAGATGAGAAAGTCATTAAGGTTCACAAAGCAGATCTCAAAACTAGAGTCATAGTGATATAAGATCTGAAGGCTGAACGTGGCCTTGACAAAGTGTTTCACTCATTCCCTCGCACCTTAGGAAGGACAAGAGGCATGTCTATACTTCCAGGATGTGGTTGCTTATAGCAAAGGTCTCCTCTCTTAAGTTCACCCATGGAAAGACTAACACATCATGCATATCTTAGCTTTTAATTAAACTTAAAGGTATTGCTTATTCATAGATCTTTTATCTAAAAGACAAAAGGTGAATAGATGGGTAAAAGCCAATAATTTCTATATACTTATAAACAAAATGAGCCTAAAGTTTGCTTTGTACAATGCAATTCTCCATTATGGGCAATTAACTGATGGTATTTCAAACAAACATGGTTATTAATTTTAAAAAAAGCTAAGTACAGAATTTTAATATTCTAAATATAGTAAAAGAACTTTGAGCTCTACAAAATAAATGGATAACTTCTGAATTGTGAAAGGACACTAGCTCTGACTTAACAAGAAATGTCACTCTATATAAAACAATGTGGCTTTTATAAAAGTCGGTAGTTTGGCGGGCAATATGACTCAATTCAATTTCTTTATTAAGTGCTAACTTTGGGCTCTGACCCCGAGGAATTTATAAAGTTTATTAACAGCTAAAACAGGCTCATATATAAAGCTTCAACAGTGAAAAAACAATTAATACTTGCATAAGTTCTGAGTGTCTCCAGTGCTAAGATAGGGTGTATCACATAAACAAGGACTCTTAAAGGAGGAGTTCTAAATTCTTACCCCCAGCTCTATTAGTAACATTCTTCAAGTAATTTGCTCAACTTCTTTTCTTATTTTGAGCCGTTTTCCTCGTTACTCTGATTTAGACCTGGAGTGTCCCCCAAAATCCTCATGTACCTATGAATGCTGTGCACTGTTGGGAGGTGGGGCCTGGGTGGAAAGGGTGGATGCCTGGGCTTGACCTGGAGGGGGTGTGCTGATCACGCCCTTCCTGTCTGAGTCTGGCTTTGTTCTGCTGTGCCATCATGAGCCCTTTCTCTGGCGCTGGCCCTACCATGTGCCGCCGCTTCCAGCCACCTACCCACGAATGGACTGTGACCTTCTGAAACTGTGAGTTAAAATAAATCTTTCCTCTGGAAAGTTCTGGATGTTGAGTATTTTGCCTCAGCAATGAGAAAGTAACTAAAGTATCATCTATGAAAACGATGGCTGTAATAGAGCATGCGTGGACCTCTTATTTTTTTTTTTAACATCCTAAAACTCCATACTTACAAGAACGTCTGGCACATAGAACACACGTTGCCATGCATTTTCCCATCAGGACCATAAATAGGGTCATTTTCTTTGGTACAGAAAAGCCTGCCCCTAATTGCTCGCTCTTCGTATTCACTGCAGAGTTTCTGAGTAATGGAAATGAAACAGTTTAGACACAGGTCTCTAACATCTATTCGTAAATTTCGAATATTGCTTGTCAAAACTTTAAGCAAAAGAATTGAGGATGAAAAAAATAATTCCTCCTGAATTTAAGACCTCTCAAAAATATGTGATGTTTCTCTTCTTGAATAGTCATTTATTTAATATTTAATAAATGTTTAAGGTAAGAGGATACAAATATGAATATGATTTAGATTTCTGTTAGCCAAGTGGAATAAATAAGTAATTATAATGAATAAAACTAAAAGGTGGCAGGTCCAGTGTACAGGCTTATAATCCCAGCACTTTGGGAAACTGAGGCAGGAAGATTGCAAGCTTGAGCCCAGCCTGGGCAACTTAGTAACTTAGCAAAAACCTGTCACAAATAAACAATAAAAAAGAGGGGAACGGGGTATGTAGCTCAGAGCAGAGGCTCTGTGTTCAATCTCTAAGATTAATGGAAGTCTGAAGAATTTATCGTTGAATTCTACTTTATGGGTGTGTTCAAGAGCACAAGGAGGCAAAAATGTTCTCCATAAGAAGAAGTTTGACTTGCAAAGTCACAGAAGCATTAAGTAACATGTTGTCTGGAGACGATCTAATATTTTTGTAAGTGTGTGAGTTAAAAAATAGGTGGGAAAAGAGAAGAAGGTTTGGAAAGTAGTCAAAAAGGAGACCTTAAAAATCGATCAAAACTAAAACCAGTTAACTTTGAAAAAATTAGATTCTGTGCTTAGGCAATGAGAACAAAATGAGTATTTGTAACAGAGAAGGAAAGAATCAAATCTTTGTTTTAGGAAGATTGCCAGCCATGTTGGTGGAGAAATCAAGTAGAGACTGAGATGGAAAAATAATAAAATAAATTTTATAGATTTCAAAAGAGAAGGAAGAACAAATCAAAAAGGAAGACAAAATTGAAGATGAAAAATTAAAAAAACAGCTGAAGAATACTTGAATATTAAAATTAGAAGGACTTGACAATCTAGAGCTACAAGAAAGAAAGAAGTTAAACATGGAGGTCTAGGAATAAGATTGAGTTACATTGAGGCAGGAATGGGCTACTTTGTGAAACTGTGATCTACACATAGTAAAGTGATGGATAATTGTAAGAAAAAAAGTTTAATAGGATTTTACAAGGAGTGAGATGGTTCAAATATACTCTGGTATATCTTTCCAGCATCTCAATTTCATAATGCCAGTGACTCATGGGAAAGCCTATTATATGAAAATTAGAAGATTAATTGATTTTGAGGTTTATAGAAGATGTAGATAAAATAAAACAGACTCGATACCAGTCCATCAGAGCAAAGGGAAACTGCCAGGAGTCAGAGGCAAGAGGCAGCAATGGAAAATGATGATGAGGTAAGAGAAGTTTAGAAAAATAGAACACTGTATGATTTTATAGAAAGCATCTTAAAATTTTGCACTGGTACTGCTATTAAAATAAATACAGCAGCTACTACACAATGGAAGAGTACACACTACACTTTGAACTCAGACCTTTCAATATATATCACCTTCATATAGAAATACGTAATGATTTTTCTAGTGACCTCTTTTTCTCTAGAGAGTTGAAATTATTCTGCTATATTTATTATTCTGTTTAAAAATAATTATAAATTTATATCCAGAAAGGCCACTAGTATTAGGGAAGTATTAACTAATGTTAACATTGCATACTACGGTCACATCCCCATAAATGACACCCCACACACGACAGGCATGACAAAATTGATCAGATAAATTCTCACCTCAAAATCAATTTCTCTTCTAACTTTAAATTTTTCATTTTTTTCCAGATTCTTATTTGCTTTACTTTTTTCTTCTGAATATTGCCGCATGCTAGAAAAAACAACATGAATAAGAAGGGAGATAGCTAACAGATCTTCGTGTTGCAAAAACAGTCCTTAGGTCCATATGGAAAGACAGCTAAGTCTTCCTGAGTTCCGATGTTAATAATTTCAAAATACTTTACAATCTCAAAAAGCTTATTTCATTTTGCTTACATATATTTCTTATTCAGTCTTTTTCCATTGTAATGATCCACTTTCTCATGTCTTCTTCTAACACTTCCCAGTCCATACTTCTGTCTACCATGTCACCATAGTAGGCCACGCGTAGAAATACACCCTTCTATCATTGTTTCACTGTTATCATGTCTAACACTATTTTCATAACTGAGTATTATTATTTTATGGAATAGTGTTTATTCTGTCTTTTTTCTTATTTTGTTTTTCTAGTATATATATATATATATATATGTATATATATACACATATGTATGTATATATATATGTATATACATATACATATATATATATACGTGTGTGTGTGTGTGTGTGTGTGTGTGTGTGTGTGTGTGTGTGTGTGTGTGATATAATGGTTCCAATTGCACTTGGGGATTGAATGCATATATACCATCACTACATCACAATCCTTTCATCCCTCTTATTTGTTCCTCTGGCCCCTCCCTCATACTCCCAAAACTCCCCATCACACTCAAGTGGTTCTATAAAATGCCCCAATTCTGGGTTCCTCGTATTATTGAAACCATATGATATTTTTCCTTCTGAGTTTGACTCACTTCATTGAACATAACGGTCTCAAGTTGTGTCCATTTACCTACCAAAGCCTCTAATTTGTATCTCTCTATAGAAGAAGAGTGTATTCCACTGAGTACATACACCTCAGTTGTTGTGTCCATTGGTCTGTTGATGGGTATTTTTATGTCTTCTGCAGTTAGTTGTGCTGCTATAAACATGCATGTACATATATCTCTGTTTTACATTCCTTTTACCTCTTTTGGAAAGATACTCAAAAGAGGTATCATTGGATTGAATGGAATATTTATTTTCAGTATTTTGAGGAATCGCCCTGTTGCTTTCCATAGTGCTTGTATGAATGCACAGTTCCATCAGCAATGGAAAAGGGTTCTTTTTCCCTGCAGCCTTGCCAGCATCACTTGCCGTGGGACGCCTTGATATGCAGCATTCTCTCAAGGCTAAGATTGTCAAACATCTTTCCATGTATTTGCTGGCCATTTGTTCTTCTTCATCTGAGAACTGCCTATTCATTTCAGTTGCCCATTTTTAAAATGGTTGTTTGATTTTTAAGGGGTCTATTTTTCTTGAGTTCCTTGTATATTATGGTTATTAGCCTCCTGTCTGAGGTATATAAAATCTTAACGTTTCCCATTCTGTCCGTTCTCTCTTCACGCTATTGATAATTTCCTTCACCTTGCAGAAACTTTTTAATTTGATGTAATCCCAATTGTTGGTTCTGGGGCTATTCCTTTTGCGTCTTGTGTCCTATTTAGAAAGTCCTTGCTCACTCCTGTATCTTCTAGAGTTTTACCTATTTTATCCTCCGGAATTTCAGTGTTTCCATCTGAATATCTAGGTCTTTCATCCACTCTGATTTGATTTTGGTACATGTTGATATGTGTATGTCTAGATTCATTCTTCTGCATGTGATTAACCAGTTTTCCCAGCACCATTTGTTGAAAAGGCGATCTTTTTTTCTCCAAGGTATGTTTTTGGCCCCTTTGTTAAAAAAAAAAAAATCAAGTAGCTGAAGGTATTTGGGATTTGGGATTGCCTCTGCATCCTCAGTTCTGTTCCACTGATTAATCTGTCTGTTTTTTGCCAGTACCGTATCGTTTTTGTTACTGTTGCTTTATAATATAACTTGATGTCTGGAATCATAAAGCCCACTTGCTGTTGTCTTGTACTTAAGACTGATTTGGCTATTCTAGGTCTTTTTTGGTTCCGTATGAATTTAATGATTATTTTCTGCAAATTCCTTATAGAAAGTTGTTGGTATTTTGATAGGAATTGCATTGAATCTGTATGCCAGTTTTGGCACTATAACCATGTTAACAATATTAATTCTGCCTTTCCAGGAACAGGGGATGTCGTCCCATGTTTTACTGTCTTCTTCAATTTCCTTTTTCAAAATACTGTAGTTTTCCTTAGAGGGCCTTCACTTCCTTATGCAGGTTTACTTCTAAGTATTTAATTTCTTCAGGGGCTGTCAAGAATGGGATTAATCTTCTCAGCGCTTTCTCAGTGAGTTCTTTGTTAGTGTAGAGAAATGTCACTGATTTTTTAATATAAATTTTGTAACCTGCAATTTGGCTGAATTTTTCAACTAGTTCTAAGAGTTTTGTGTGGAAGTTTTTAGAGTCTTCTATGTATGGAATCATCATCTGCAAATAAGGATAGTTTGACTTCTTCCTTTCCGATATGTATTCCCTTTATTTTGCTCTCTTGCCTAATCCCTTTGGATAGAGTTTTGAGAACCATGTTGAATAGGAGTGGTGACAGTAGACAGATTTCTTATGTTCCTGATTTGAGGGCAATGTTTTCAGTTTTTCCCCACTTGCTGGACGTTTGGCATAGGTGGCTTCTGTCAGTTTGAGGCAAGGTTCTTCCATAACTATTTTCCTCAGGTATTGTTTTTTAATCATGAATGAATGTTGGATTTTGTCAAAGGCCTTCTCTGCATCAATTGAGATGATCATATGTGTTTGTTCTTGTTTTTATTAATGTGGTGTATTACATTAATTAATTTACTGACATTCACTCAAGCTTGCATCCCAAGAATAAAGCCAACTGGATTATGGAATATGATCTTTTCAATAACTTGATGAATCCTATTTGCCAATCTCTTATTGAGAATTTTTGCAACTGTATTCATTAAGTTTTATTTCCTGGTTAAGTCTTTGACTGGTCTTGGTATCAGGGTAATGCAAGTTTCCAAAAATAAATTTAGCAATGTTCCTTCTCTTTCAATTTCATGGAATGGTTTGAGAAGTGTCAGTGTTAGCTCCTCTCTGAAGTACTGACAAAATTCTGCTGTGAAGCCGTCTGATCTTGGACTTTTCTTTGTGAGAAGAGGCTTATTTATTTCCTCGATTTCCATGTTTGCTGTGGATTTATTCAGGGTTTTTATGTCTTCTTGGTTCAGTTTTGATATTTTGTATGTGTCTAGAAATGTATCTGTTTCCTTCAAGTTCTCCAATTTGCTGGAGTATAAGTTTTCAAAATAGTTCCTTATGATTCTAGGAATTCAGAAATGTCTGTTGTGATTTCAGCCTTTTCATTTCTAATTGCATTAATTTGTGTTTTTTTCTTCCCTTCTTTTGGTTAGTTTAGATAGAAGTTTACCAATCTTATTTATTCTTTTGAAGAACTAGCTCTTTGATTCATCGATTTTTTGTATGGTTTTTTTTGTTTGTTTGTTTGTTTCGGTTTCATTGATTTCTCCTCTGATCTTCATACTTTCTTTGCTTCTGGCATTTTTTTTTAATTTAGATTGTTCTTGATCCTCTAGTTTCACCATTAAATTGTTTGTTTTGGATTACTCTGTGTTTTATACCTGGGTTAGAGTCAGTCTGTGTTGAGAAGTCTGTCATTGTACTAATTAGTTCATCTTTGTATATGACTTTCTGCTTTTGTCTTACAACTTTTAATATTCTCTGTTTATGTTGGGTCTCTAGAATTTTATTACGATGTGTCATAATACAGGAAGCCCTCTTCTGAGCAATGTTATTTGGAATTCTATATGCCTGCAAGTGCTCAAGGTTCATTTCTTTTCTTCAGTTTTGGAAATATTCTTCCATGATTTTATTAGACATGTCCTTTAAGCCTTTTGTCCTGTCCTCTATTTGCTCCTGCATTCCCATAATTCTGGGGTTATTTATCTTTGATTCAGCCTTCAGTTGTTGCAACCAGATGCTTGCCTTGTTTTTATCCACCTTGTCTTCAAGATTCGATCATCTATTCTAGAAGGATTCGAGCTAGTTACCCACTTTTTATTTGAGTTTTTCATTTTCTAGAGTTCAGGTTTTATTTTTTCTATATTTATATTGAATTCTTTTATTTCTTGCATTGCCTTCTTCAGTTCTTCTTTATATGCTTTGTATTTTCATCTATCATGGCTTTCAATTTTTGATTATTTCCAATTTCAGCTCCTTGTGCATTTCTTGTGTGTCTTCCCTAAGCTTTTTTACAATCAGGTTTACCTTTCTTTTGACTTCCTTTCTGTAGGTCTGCTGCTTCAGAACCCATGGTATCCACTTCTGGGATGTCTGTTTTTTTCATAGGTGATTCGTTGCCTTGTTTCCCCATGGTTCTATTATTGTTGATTATAGTTCCAGTGGTGTGGAATAGACTCTGTCTCTACCCCTGTGCTATCCATTTGGAAAGTTTCTTCTTCAAAGGTCTTGCTTCCTGCTGTCCTAGATCTCGTTCCTAAAGCACTCTAGGTAGCAGCAGGTGGGGCTGGACAGAGGAGCTTCCTCTCTGAAGTCCATGAAGCACTGGTTGATGTGGCTGACCTGAGTGGTTGCCTGCCCTGGGTCCACAGGGCTGGCCAGGATCATTGCCCTTCCACAGTCTATGAAGCAGAGGCTAATGGGGCTGGCCCGACTGGTTGGTTACCCAATTCCATGAAGCACAGGATGGTAGCATTGGCCCACGTAGCTACCTATACAAATCTACAAAGTGGCTGCTGATGGGACAGGTCCGAGCAGCTGCCTGCTGTAATCTTCATGGTGTGGGGGCTGGTGAGGCAGGCCTGGAGTCTGGTAGCCAACAACCGGTGGTTAGTGAGGTGGACCTGGAAAGCCAATAGCCAAGATCTGAAGCATGGTGGCTGGCAGGGTGGCTCTGGCGGTGTTCCTGGCTGAGATCCACAGCAAGGTCGCTTATGGGATAGACCTAGAAGGCTGGTTGCAGAAATTCGCAGCACAGCAGCTGATGGTGGAGGCCTGGGGTTTCCCTAGCTGAGATTCCTGGCACATGGTCTATGGGGTGACCCCAGTGACCCCTTGTCAAGATTCACACACACAGCTCTATATTGTCTTGCAACATATATACGGTCTATGGATTCATTTTTCTATTAATATTTGCTGTTTTGAGAACATAAATCTCCATTTCAATATTCATTCATTCAGTCACTCACTCATTGCTTGGCAAGTACTTCTGTGGCAGGTACTGGCCTTTCCTGGGTTTGCAATGGTATACAACACAAACATATCTCCTCCTGTGCTTTTGGAATTTATAGCTTAGCAGAGTAAAGTAATAGTCAATGGATAATCATAAAATGTAAATATCCAATGTGGTGATTGTTATGAAAGAGAATTACCAATGATTTTAAGAACTGATATTCAATTAGAAAATGTAGGGGGTTTTATGCACTGAAAATAATATTAAAATGCAATCTATAAAAGGTAGGGACGTTAGCTGACCATGACTGAGAGGTCGTATCAGTAGCATAGCACCTGGTAAAGAGATTACAGAACTCAAGAATCTGAAAGAAAATACGATGACATATTTATGGGACATTTTCACAAATGCCATAATTTGTTTGCTGTACAATTTGCCTTGGAATTTGCTATTTTCACATTTCCCAGAGGAAAAGATCCGTGTAATCCAATTAGCATGTGGCCATGAATATTTCTCAGATGTCCCATGAACTCCATGAAAAGATAATAAATCACTTAAAAGCAAAGTCATGCTGTCTACTTTACCACCTATCTGTGCGATGACTAGTTCATAAAAGTCAAAGGCATAAAAATGCTAAAATTATTTTGTAAGTCACCTTTCCAGTTGCAAAACGGAAGCCATCTCCATACACAGAAATACACACACATTATTAGTGTCAAATTTGTGGATAACAGCATAGTTTACAGAGGACATAAAACTGCTCAAAGAATTCTCAATGACAAAAACTTCTATTCAGTATTATTCTCAATCATCATTCAAATAAATACCCACCTTCTCCTTTAGAATGACCCTGAAGAAACCACATCTATACTTACAATATTTCAGCACACAGGGAACATTTGTTGCCGTGCATTCTGCCATCAGGGCCCCGGACTGGGTCACTCTCTCGGGTACAGAATAGTCTTCCATTTCTCACTTGCTTTTCAAACTCTTTGCAAAGATTCTTTAAAGAGATAAGAAACTTATTTACCATTTTTGTGCTTTTAATTTAGCAAATTTTGTAATCACAGAGTGCAGGCCTGGAAGCATTGATAAACACACACAAACACACAAATTAATAGAAACAAATAAATAATAATTACTTTGTCATGGTAGCAGGCATTTTTGCATGCTATGTGGTGTGCTTACGAGAAGATAAGCACCTAGGAAGGAATAAAGTTGAGTAAGTAGTGCCTAGCACTAGATAGTTCTTCTTAACTTACAAATCCAAAGAGGAAAAACATAATCTCTCATAAGATGCTAACACGGGCCCAACAAAAAGCAAGAACCAAGACCAAAGCAAACAACTCTTCCTTAATGAACAAAAGATGCAATTCATAAAATTAGATGTTTAAAAGTTATTTAATATGGACCAAGTCAAGAGCAATCCAACTTTATGTGCAAGAACAAAGGAACAAGATAGCATCCAACAGCATTATGCACACTTCACTTCCTGGGCCAATGTTCATTTCTGATCCTACAGGTGAAAATTTTAAAGAGAAGGAGTCTCATTCCCTTTACCCTCATCTTACAGAAGTGGACTGTCAAGGTTGTAGATTAAAAATAAAAAGGTTAAGAGAGAAAAGTTCCCAGATTTCCTAATGTTTTGGCCAAGTATTTTCAGATTTCTGTCTGTTCTTTGGAGATCTCATAGTAGGTTAAGACCCAACAGACCACAAAACACACCCCAAGTTACCCTAGCTTGAGGATCCCTATGAAAGCAAACATGCCATGATGGCAGGCATTATTATAATATAAACTGTGAAAATTACCTTTTTTTCCAAACTCAATCCCTTTTTTTTTTCCTTTCAGCCAAGACAATAGGAGAGGGAAGAGGACAGAAGAGAAGCCAGAAACTGGCCCACTAGACTGTGATCTTTCTCAATGAGAGACCATAACCAAGTTCCATTGCCTTGGTGACTCAGTTGCATTAGACAAAAAATGAGGCTTTTGGAATAGATGCTCTGTAGGACTTTTTCTAAAACACATGTTTTGTGATTTTTCTTCATAATTTAAATGTCTTAAAATGCTCTGGTCAAGAATTCAATTTGCCTTCCAATACGGAGACATTTATTTTTAGAGGAGTAATGGATGTGCTCCAAACTTTCTGGTTGTAAAAACCTAGCAATACAGATGCAGAAGAGAGACACCTGAAAATGATGGCGAGGTAATGAAACTGAGCTTAATGGTTCCCACACGAAGAACAATAATAATTTCAGTTTATAAGTTGTGACTCATCCCTAGAGATTCTGAAGAAACACTTCTGTGAGCAACTCGCTGACAGGTTAATTACGGGGTGTGTGTTGAGCCATCATAATAAAGCAGTCCTGTTCAGCACTTGGGGCCTAAGGACCCCAGCCACAAGGGGGAGAGGCTAGGAGGGCCACACCTGGTGGAAAAGAAGGAGAAAAAATCCTCTATAATTATGGACAAGCAGGTGCTAAATATCACAGGAGGACCGAGAGATTTAGACTAAACTTTATCAACCAGAAAAAAAAATCCACGTTCAGTCTTTCCTAAGAGTTGAGCAAACCAGAAATAATTCTGAATACTTCTTTGTAAAAAAATTTTAAACTCAGAACAGCTTGATTTGGGGGTGAGAACTTTGCTTTGTTAAATAGCATTATAATTAAAGGAAAGTCAGTTCTTTCAAAGTAAACAAACAAAAAAACCTTAGGCATGTTTCTTCCCTGAAGAAAACAAAATACCCACAATGCACATTTGTAAGCACTGATACTTATATATTACAAAAGACTACAGAATATAGATTCAAACCACCTGGTAGAAAAAAATTAAGGCCAAATATCGAATCTCTCTATTTAGCTGATAAGAAAATTGAGAACTAAAAGAGTTGATTTGCTTCATCTCACATGCCGAGAACATGACTGAATAAAGACTAAAATATAGGTATCCTTACTTCATGGCAAACTGCCAGACATTTCACAAAGCAATTTTCATTAAAAGTTGGATTAAGGAGTCCAGGCTGCATTAACTACAGTGCTAGTCAGTTAACAAAAAGAGTAACTTTTTATAGTAGAAAGAAAAATTAAATTATCAAATCATTCCAGAAAATTTCAATCTGTTAGATCACTGTCTCAATATTTAAGCAGAAGCAAGATCTTTTTTTAAGTGCCAGTCTCCCTAAAGTAACAACCATGTGGAAAACTAAATAACTGCAACTTGTGTCAATGCAATTTTACATTATCTGATTTTTAAAACTTAACAATATTATTTATTCATTATTTACTTTTGTGACAAGGTCTCAATCTGTAGTCCAAGATGGTCCTAAAGTCACTATGTCATATAGGTTGGCCTTGAACTCATGACAATCCTGCCTCAGCCTCCCCAGTTCTGGTATTAGGAATGTCCACCACAATGTCCAGCTCATGTGGTGCCAGGGAATTGAGCTCAGGGTCTTGAGCTTGCTAGGCAAGAGCTCTAACCGTTGAGCTATGGCTTTAGACCTAGGGGTTTTATATAAAACTCACCAGTAGATAAAATTGGGAATTATTTTAAAGTCTGTCTTGTCAAATTTAGGTTACGTTGCAATTTTTGACAATATCACCCAAAGAAAAATGGTTTGCATTATACCAAACAGAAGTCTGATGGAAATCAACGCAATATATTATGTTCAAACTTTCTCTCTTCCATCCCCTCTCTTAGGGAGATGCGGAGCAAGGGTGGAAACTTAACATGTCCAGCTTAAAGTGGGAAAGGCTGAATTAAATGAGAACCTTAATAATAAATTTACTAGGAAGCGTTAATTTGAAGAATTTTAATATTTAAACCAATTCGTGTGGTAATGTAGTACAAAGACATCACTGCACCACTTCAAAGGATCAAGTATAATTTTGTACATGTTTATGGTCCCATAAATCAAATTTTGTTGGAGAGTCGTGTACCTTTTCAGCATTCCGTCGAGTTCTTCTTTCATTTTCTCGCTTGGCACTTTCTTCAGCTTCTTTTAAGCTGGTAGAAAAAGTAAATAGCTGGTCAGTCTATGCATCACTCACATGCGCAGTGTCCAGCCCTGTGCTAAGCAGCTTTTTCTGTCCTTTGCCTTAATCTGTTGAAACTGGTTCACTGACAGGAGACAAGCACTTCCCTGTCTCGAATACCTGAGCCAGAGAAATTGCCAAAGATAAGGAAGGGTGTGAAACTGACTCACTGACAGTCAATTAGAAGCTTTGTTTTGTAGAACCGGATAGGTGTGCCATATTGATGGACAAACGAGGTTGTCAGGAAAATTCCCTTTGAGCGGCAGAACGAAGAGCTTTAGAATAATGCCGAGACGAGAGTGAAACCAGACTGAATATTTGAGGCACTGCTAGCCACACCCTTCTGCTTAACTTTTTAAACCTGTTTGCCTTCGTGTAAAAGCATTGCTGTTAGTAAAAGCTAAATCTGAATGAAGCTTCTAAGGCCTTTCACATCCACTAGCAGATTGTGGTCTCATCTTAGAGACAGGCATTGCAGAGGAAGACATGAAATCAGAAAGGTCAAATTCTCTTTTGCAGTTTGTGCATGAAAAAGATACTGAAAAATAACAGAATTCAGATGTTTGAACACTAAAAGCACTTGCCTCCCAGGTAAGAAAGTGGAAATGCAACCGATCTCCTGTCTGGAAACCAATAGTAACCCTCTCCAGACTTCATAGGACATGCCTTACAGTTTCACAGCAGCTAATTATAATTTTCAGAGGTAGATGTGAAGTTTATTAATCTGTTACATCTTTGTTCCAATTTTGAAGATTCAGTGATGTTAATATAGTACTTTAAGTCTTTGCTGGCACGTTAGACTCTGCATCATGTTGGAAAGCCAGAACACAAATGACTAATTGCCTCTTACATGCTGAGGTCCCCAGTGCCAAACGAGTGCCATGTACTCAGAGAAAGATTAATCCCTAATTCTTCCTTTTTGTAATACTAGACTTTTACACTGATAATTAATTTACACACATGACCCCGCCATCATTATTTAAAATTAGAATATCGTTATTCAGTTAGGGCCTCTACACACATCCAGTTGAAGTAATTGTCATGTCAAATGATGGAGCTATATTATTGTATATGAACATGCTTTCTATATACTAACATCTTGCCTTATAAAACACTGGATGCTTTTGAAGCATTCTAATTTTTTTTTTTTTACAAAATGAAGAATCTCAAATTTAATAGCTAACACAGCCACTATATCATTTCCTTTTTAAGAATTCCAGAGAAGATAAAGAAAAAAGAAAGAAGCCAATACAGGGAGTAAAGCCTATTTCCCATCCTCAGGACAAAGTACTGATAGCTCGTGCTTCATTCAAATGGTTCTGAGGAGAAGTTCTGGGGACAGGACCAAGTGTGTCCTCACAGGTGCACCCAGACAAAACGATAGACACTCACAAGAGCTCAGCACACATTGCACACTTATTGCCATGTGTCCTCCCATCGGGTCCCAGAACTGGATCATTTTCCCTCGTGCATCCAAGTCTCCCATCTCTCACATAGGCCCGAAAAGCGCTGCATATGTCCTGAAGAACAGGGAAGGAAACGTGCCACTCATCAGCAGGCTTGGAATGCTTAGCACACTGTTTCAAAGTGTCATAGAGGTTAGTGTCTCTGCCACCATGAAAGACACTAGTCACCTAGGAGATTGCTGGCTGTGTAGAGGGAGATCCACAAGAGGATGTAACTCAGACGGTCAAGTATAGAACTCATTTCCTGATTCACTCATTCAGTAAATTACAAATTTTTAGACTAAATGAAGGAATGGTTCGCTCCCTGAACTTGCTTGAAATATTCTATATGAAGCAGGTATTTAAAATAGTAGGGTTTTTTGAAAGCCTCCGTGAAAGTCATCTCAGGTCACTAGTTGTACAGGTCAAAAGCACCAAATTTTGAAAACTAGGAATGCCGTTTGCCTAGAAAAAGGCAAATATGGCATGTGAGAGACTCCTCTCCTCCTCTGCCATCCCAGGCTTATGGAGACACAGCAGTGAAACGAGCCGTTTAGACTAACTCTTCTTTTAGTTAAGTAATTTGCTCAGCCTCAGGACTTCATAACAAGAAGGGATGATGCTATGGCTTCGATTCAGAATTGAAGCTCAGGGCCCTTTTCACCGTATAGGCAATTCTTGTAGATTTTATTTTTAATAAGAAAGAAGAAATACAGCAGAAAGATCTACCATAGTAAATTGATCTAATATCAGAAGCCATTAATTTCTTTTCCAAAGTGTCTGACATACTCAATAGTCCATTTCAAGTAATGCGACAATTTTTTTCCAGGCATCTGATTTAAGCAGGAAGAGAGGGGCATCTGTTTTTTTTTTTCCTTTGAAATCACTCCTATCCTGCATTTCCCACGTTCTGTCACTTGTCCTCACCTCCTCTGGATTCCTGTTCACACATTCTCCTTCGCTTTTTATACCAACTTGAGACCTGGTCTTCCTGGAATCAAAAGTTAGTAAACACAGCAATTAATACATTGTTGAATTCCCAACCTTTTAACTATATTTCTCCTTATTCTAGCATGACTTTTTGTTTTACTTCTGAAAACAGAGCCACATTCCATTCTTTGTTTTACTTCTGCTGTCTAATTGAGAGCTTATATTCATAGCGTGAGGTCAAAAACATTGATTATGTTGGACGTCTGATAACAGACTTGTAATTATTATTTCCAGGAATGGTTTTCATCCTGTGGCTAGGGTGGGGATACCCATCAATAGACTGGCAGAAGTGAGCCTTCCAAGTAGGTGGTAGATGCTCCCCAAAGTACGCTGTTTGTGCTCTTGTAACTTTTCATAAACAAGTTCATGTTCACATTATCATGTAACACCCCATCTTGCCACTCTTCATTTGGGAGACACTGACCTGTTTATGCAAAAAGTACCCAAATCCTAATAATCAACTTTTTATTAGAATTTTAATTCTAATGCAATCTGAAAGCATAGATTTATAAATGCCAAATATTCCCTACTTTTTACAATGGCAACTTACAATTTAACTGATTGACAACAAAATTATAATTAAAATAATACAAAGAAGAAGTATTAAGAGTGATAAGAAAAAAGTGCTTTAAAAATATATTTCAGCTCAAGCTGAATGTCAACGTTGTGGTGGAGTCTTTTAGAAGCCAAAGCTAGAGAAGAGACACAGTGAGAGGCGTGATGCTCACTGGACAGTAAAAAAGACAACAGCAATTTGGTGGGAGAAACTGACATCTGGGCCAGAGACTTAAAGGTTTAACGTGGGATGCCGCACTTGAAAACCAGCAGGAATTAAATATTCAGTGTGGTCACAGTTGTGTTACAGAATTGATATCTAGTAAAGCCTGTGTGTTCTTTACGTATCTCAGCTTGCTTTCTGCTTCCTTATGTTGACCTCAGGAGAGAGCTGAGAGCCTAAATTTAGAGTGTGTACTGAGAACACAGTTGTGTGAAGGACCATGGTGATTTAATGTAGTTTATTGCAACGAAGATATTTATAAGAATGGATAAACTTGCAGAAAATGCAAGAATGAATATTATCTGGATATCCCCTTCTCAGACATGATTTTGTTTGTTTGTTTGTACAAACTAGAGTGCAGACAATTCCAGATCGAGGTCACAGACAGAGCTAGCAAAGCAAGCATGCATCACGTCGGTGGAGGACAATCAACAACCACACCTACCATCCCGGGTGGGGCAGGGACAAGCAGGGCAAAATACGGAACACGAGATGCTTTATCTATCTGGCAAAAGTCAAATTGGTGGGAAGAATTTCTATATTAAATGTTCCAATGACTAACTGTAATATTTTAAGTTACTGGACACTTAAATGTGATTTTTGGTGGCAAAATATATGTGTGTGAAAATATGTACCTATTTGTATATATATTGAATTTGCATGTAAATATATACCTGGTGTATTATGACTTTTATGTTACATATGTATTCGATGTGTGAGAATATATCAAACCTGAGAATCCATCCTCATTCACCAAACTCACCAGCTCCAGAACAATGCGACTTCGAGCTCTTCCCTAACTTCAAAAAGGCCATGAGAGGTAAACGCTTTGAATAGATTTGAACACATGGAGATAATCACATGACAGTGTGACTAAGAGTCTCAGAAGTGCCTCAGAAAGTGTCAGTGATGGTGATACACGTGTGTTCAGAGCAAGGCGGGGGACAGTTAGGAGACATAAATGACATTGTGTCTTCAGTGCAATAGCTTTTAAAAATGTAAATACTCACCATACTTTTGATTACACTTTTAAGTTACTCCCATCTGATAATTTGCACACAAAAATGCTTTATAAGACTTAAGATATTACGCTATGTATGTATTTTCATGTTAGGAACATTTAAAGAAGTGTTGCTAATAGTCAATGGATCGTTAACTCCTATAAAATGACTGGTCCTAAAGATCATAGGGTGAAAGGCCACGTAACTGTGCAAGAGCCCCCTTCAGCAAGAAGGCCTCCTTCGGGCAGTACTCACGCGTTCTCGGCACACAGCTCACACCTGTTGCGGTATGTTTTGCCATCTGTACCACAGACCGCAGCTTCATCACCAGTACAGGCGAATTCTTTATCTCTCTTTCCTGTCTTGAATTCATCGCAATTCAGCTGCAAGAGACATGATCAAAGAACAACAAAAATCGGCAATAAGACATAGCAGAGCGTAAGAGCAGAGATGTGGTTATACATCTAGGCAGGAGCTCGGTGCGATTGCAGTTACGGTTTGCCTCGGCTAGGTGGGCCACGTTGCCTCTCAGAGACTTAGTGCACTGTTGATCAAAGCCTCCTGCCTTCTCTAGAGAGCAGTAGCGAGGCTGGCAGACAATAGACGCCAGAGCTCTGGAAACTACAAAGCGCACACAGTTTCTATTCCTTTAGATCAGGTGAATAAGGAAAGCTAGATTTCTGAGTACATAATTTCAATTCTATCATTTACAAGCTATATAATATTTGGATGAGTAAGTTAACTTCCCCGTGTTTAAGTGTTTTGTTTGAAAAGTGGGCAGAGTTTCACCAACTTTTCCTGACTAGGGTGATGCTTACACACAGTCATCTATGTACATCAATTGGAAAAATATTCTTAACGTATCATAACCGTTTGGGTTTTTGTTGTTGCTGTTTTAAATTTTTGTATTGGCAGTCCATCCCAGAAAATGAAACATCTTCTATGGATAACAGGAAAATCCCCAAATCTCTGCTCGAGTATGAGACATATAGGTAGGGACAGACCTGTACAGTGAGAAAACGGTTGCACCTGCTAATGACTGAAGATAATGATCAGATCTCAGGTCCACGCCCACCTGCTTTACCTTGGTGAACCTCACTTTACTCACATGGAAAATGGGAATTCACACTCTACCCACATTCCAGATTTGTGGGAGAGATCAAATAAATACTTGTGAAATCCTATTGGGCAACCACTGTTGGGACCTGACCTACCTAAAAAAATTCAGGGTTAACTTGAACGTGGCTTCTAATTATAATCTAAGTAAATAAAATTGGAGGTTTTTCTTCTCCCTTGGGACATCACAGTGCAAACTAAATTTCAATATCCCCGTTGTCATAGTTAAAAATACCTTGCTGCCACATATGGAATATTCCAAATGTATACCTGTGATGACTCCATATGCCACAAACAGAAAAATAGAATGTAAGAAGAGCACAAACATATAGTGATTTTGTAAACAAAAATGTCAGATTAGTAAATTCTCCTTGAAGACAATGAAAAAAAAACATTTTAAAAAAGAAAGAAGAGCTAGGGCAACTAGTTTAGAATCCAACCCATATTTTAGGAAGAATTTATTAATACAAATAGAAAAAATAAGATGGAAATAAGTGAAAATAAAATGACCATATGTCACACTTCACTGATTCATGTGCTTAATTATAAGAAATTTATTACACGTTTATGAGACTTAGCCGGAACTCTGGGAGACTGAGGCAGGAGGACCACGTATTTGAGTCCAGACTGGGCAATATAGTAGCTTAAAACAACGTAATGAGACCTTATCTCAAAATCAGAAATAAAAATGGTCTGGGGACATAGCTCATTGTGAGCCCTCAGCTTGTCAGCTTGATGCCCATTACACTCTCTCTCTCTCTCTCTCTCTCTCTCTCTCTCTCTCTCTCTCCCTCCCTCCCTCCCTCTCTCTCTCTCTGTGTTTGCATGTGTGTAAGAGACAAAGAGACATTAGAATTTTACTTTCTGTGTGTTTGCCACAGGAAAACACAACCCAAAACAAACAAACAACAACTATATATATATATATATATATGAAATGTTATTCTCAGGAACTTTCAGAAGCCTAATCCATAATAGGCAGAGACAGACAATATGTACTAGATTGCAGTTACTGCTACAAGATACTAAAGAGTGCGGCAGTACCTAGAACGGTGATGTGATGACTTTAAAAGTGAATATACAAGAAAGGTCTCTCTGCAGAGGAGACATTTGAGGTGAGCTGAGTTAATGAGGAGGAGCCAGCCACTAGAGACCTGAGGAGAAACATCATAGACGGAGCCATGCAACTGCGAGGGACTCGTGGTTGTCGCTCCATAGCCCGCTCTGCTTAAGGGGAAGAGAGAAGTGTAGCGGAAGCTGAAGGGCGAGCGGACGAACTGCTCGAGCCTCGCTTCTGGAAATTGTGAAGCACAAGTAGATTGTGGATCCAAGTAACTAACTTGGAATATTCAATGCTGTTCCCTTTGCTACAGAATCCATAGCAGCATATTGGGTCACAGGTGTTGGCGGGGTAGGACGGGGCAAGTCAAGGCCAGCCAGGAGGTGACAAGAACAGGTGCAACATTTACCGCTCCACCTCCCTCCTCTCCCAACTCCAAGGGTGGATCACAACCTACAGAAAACACCTTTTCCTGATGTTGACTGTTGCTGAGTGCCCGCAGGTGGATCCTGACCCGGTGGAGAGGCAGAGAACTGCACCGGCAGCAGGGGTTCCAGAACCATCCACTCTGAGCCTTATCTCCTACTCCATCTGTATATTGAAATACGCTTGGCCTCTACCTTTACCTAACTTGCTTTTGTAGAGAAAATCTACTAAAGCCATCATGAAATTTCACAGAAAGTGTATTTTTACATCTTGAGTATAAAAACAACATAAGAGACATTCAGTATACTAAGTGAAATATACTGAATGAAACAAAATAAAAGACGTAAAATACACTGTACAACATGTACCAACGGAAGCAGAATTGTTAAAATGGGCATTAAAAATAAAACTACAACTGTACACTTTCGCACGGAAGCGTGTTTGTAATTGCAGAACTCTGAAAATCTGAGGCCAGAGGTTAGCAGCTCCAAGCCTGGCTCAAGACCATGTCTCAAAACTAAATTAGGCACATAGATAGATGGTAGATAGACAGACAGATAGACAATAGACAGTAGAACTGTGCTTTAGATGAATAAGCTACCTGCAACACGAAATAAGAAAATATGTTACATAGGAAGAACAATGTGGAAGACTGATATTTAGAAAATATTTTAAAAGTAGTAAATAATACAAAGAATAAAATATGTTCAAGCAGATAATGAATTTTTGATTCCTGAGTTCAATAACCACTGCTACAAGATAATGAAAAAAATTAAAATAGAAAAGGAAAGCCGAATAACATAAAAAATAGAAGTTCCTCCAGAGAATAAGACAGATAAATGTAGTTAGAAATACCTGAACAAATAGGGACATTTTCCAGAAATATTGAAAAAATGAGAGATCAAAAAACAGGAAGAAACTAATATTCATAGTAATTGAATGTTAAAATATAACTAATCACAAAATTATGGAGGAGAGAGCTGAAATATATGAGAAGAGTCTGATATTAGAAATAGAAACAGGGAGACAGGAGGAGTAAGAGCTTGCCCAGCAAGCTCAAGGCCCTGAGCTGGATTCCCCAGTACCACATAAAGCAGGTGTGGTAGCGCACACCTGTAATTCTAGCACCCAGTCAACAGGAGAACTGCTGTGGGTTCGAAGTCAGCCTGGGCTACATAGAGAGCTCAGAACCAGCCTAGACTACAGTGAGAATCTGTCTCAGGAAATAAAAAGAAGAAGAAAAAGAGAGAGATATTAACAACAATAATAATTAAAGTGTAGCTTTCTGATAAGGAGAAGTCCTAGTAAGAACACAAATATATCACATTTAAATGATCGGCAACAGAAAGCTGGAAAAAGAAAGCCATAAATACATGTATAAAAAGATCCCAGTGTAAGAGAGAATATAGGAAGATAGGAGATGAACTGAAAGGAAAGGGAGGAGACACCGAGAGCAGGGGGAAGGGAGGGAAAGAGTGGTCACAAGTGACGTAAATGGGGACACATTCCCATGTTTTAGGTAATTAACATATTATTGAATCTACAGCTCAATGATATTCAAACAAAAATAAATTAATATTTTTAAAAGCATGATAACCCAAAACATGATAAAATGGGAAAGGAAATCCTAGTGTAACAAAAATAATAGTGAACATGAGTTAGACCTACTAATTAAAAGACAATCAGTTTTAGAATTTTAAAACTCGGATCGAATTGCATAGTGGTCACAAAGAAAAATTTTTAGATGTTAAAGATACACGAATTTTAAAATGGGATAAGAACACTAACAAGAAGTGAAAGAAAGCATTATTAACACGTGAAAGATAAGCTTCACGGCAAAATGTAGCTTGAGTGATGAGATACTATGTAAAGGAAAGAAAAGGTTTGGTAATGAGTGTAGAGTCACTTGCTAACACAGACTTGAAATATGTCAACTAACTTCCAATAATATATGACAGTTCTAAATCTAAAGGTAACGATTTTAACACGCACTTCTTAGATAGTGATATATTAAAGAAATAGTTTTTAAAATAACTTCATTAGATTTTTAAAATTTACAATCAAGAAACAAGAAATAAACATTTTTCAAGCTAATGGGAACCTTTTGTAAAAGCAGAACACTGGTTAACCCACAAATAAAGTTGGAAGAATTTGGAATGATCATTATCATAGGGTCCACGTTCCATAACAAAACTTCCCTAGAAGTAAAAGCTACTGTCAAGAAGATAAGCTGCAATATGAAAATCAAATAATATATTGCTAAATAATTTTGGAGGGAAGAGATTCAAAAGTATTTGGCAAATATTGACAAATGGAGACAGTTTGAACTCACAACCTGAGGTTAGTGATCATTAGTGTCTCTAAAGCGACTTGTCAGAAAATTCAAAATATCAAAGACCTAAGTATTTGTCAACCCGTTGTAAAAAGAGCAAAGGCGAACACAAAGATACCCTAGCGAATGATGCACTGCCACCAAAAAAAGCAATAACTCAGTGGAAGAAAAAAATCAAGAGAGAACAGCAGCAAAAAGAGTGATAGATTTCTAGTATGACTGAGGAAAGAGAAAGATGGAAAGAACAAATAGGAAATAATAGGAAATAAGTGCATGAGTTCAAAATATGAAGAAATCACAGCATATTGTATCTATATATTAATATCATTTACAGTCTGAGTGTCATTTACAGGACTGAATTCTTAGAAATGCATTAGATGACGTTCCCAGTGTAAAAATATCAGAAAGTAAACACAGAACCTGACAGCGTAGTGTTTCAAACAAGCTAGAACCTATATGTGTCACATATTTCTAAGGTATAATGTGTATCTTAAATATATATACATATGCATTCTGGATATGAGGAACAAAACAATGGAAGATAAATCAAGTTGAGAGAAAATGAGAAAAACAGAGGAGATGGGAAGGGGCTGAGAATGCACTCAGTGGCACAAGGCATCCGTCACAGCTTTAAGGTGGAAGTAAACCTATTGTTTTACAAGTCATAAAAGAGTAGCAAGTACAGTTCATATGCGTGATAAGCATTTCTTCGGTGTATGTACTCAGTACACTCTTATTATTTTCGAATTTACCTCTTCCACTTTAAAAAATTTGAAAATAGTATGCCATGTCATATAGACAGCAGAGATGTAAATTTCATTTTCATTCTTATCAGGCACAGAGCCTTGTGTTCAATCCCTGCATCACGAAAGTAAGTAAATAAACAAATAAATAAAATGGAAAATGAAATAAAATGTCAGAGACACAAGGTAAAAATGAAATGGGAGTCAGCCATGATGGCGCATAGTGGCAGTCCTTCCACTTCCGGGAGGTGTCGGCTTACTAGCTGGAAGCCATCCTGGGCAACCTGGTGAGACTCTGAATCAAAATAAAACAAAAGGGGCAGAGGGGCTGAGCACTGAGTTCAGGGGTCCTGTTTTCTTGGCATGCACAGGCACCAGATTCACTCCTTAGCATGGCAAAAATTAAAATAAAATATGAAACTTATGACTATGTTGCCTATATGACATGACATACTATTATTTCACACTAAATATTTTAAAGTGAAAGAAGTAAATTCAAAAATAATAAGAATATATTAAGTACATACGCCAGGGAGATACTTATCACATAAATGAATCGTACGTGCTAGACTTTCATTTGACTTGTAGAACAATAGGATCACTTACACCCTAAACCTGTGACTGATGCCTTGTGCTATGACATTGCAACAGCTGTGTGACTACTATGACATTGCAACAGCTGTGTGACTAGGGGCTAGAATTTTTCAGCTCTGACACAATTTTATGGCACTACCATGGAATGGTATTAATAATTTAATTTTTGGATTGTTTACTGCTAGTATATTGAAATATATTTGACTTTGTATTGCTTTGCATTTTTCACATAACTTTTCCACCTTATCCAGATTATCTACTTTGCTGGCACTATTATTCATAAGATTCTGTTCTAATCTTTGTAAATTTCTAGGTTATATATTGATTTCCTATTTCATCACTGGTGTTGGTACTTTTTCTTTTCATTTACTTTTTTTCTGGCCAATTCAGCTAAAGTTTTATTTCAACTTTGTTGGTTATAAATATTTAGCTTTATTTGGGGGTTTTAAATTTTTATTTTTATGAATAATTTTAAATTCAATTCTCTTGTGCTCAAAACATATTTTGTATGATTTTAATTTTTAAATTTAATTGAGTTGTATGTTCATATCTTAGAAAATATATTTTGAACAATATTCCTTTGTAACTTTAAAAATATGTATTCAGTAATAATTAAGGACTGCTTTCTATATTTCAATTTAAGGTAAATTAATTGATAGCATTGCTCAAATATTCTGTGTCTGTGGTCTATTTTATTTAGCTGTTCTGTAAATTTTTGCAAGTGCACTATTAAAATTTCCAGTTTTTTGTTGAATTGTTTATTTCATCTTATAATTTTGGTATTATAGTTTCATAAATTGTGAGCTTCTGATACTAGGTATATTAATATTTGTAATTGTTGTATCTCTGAATGTCCCAACACTAGGGAACAGAACTCAGGGCAAGCATGTGTTATTCCTCCAGCTCAACTCTTTTTCCCATATACAAATATAGATAGATAGATAGATAGATAGATAGATAGATAGATAGATAGATTACATAATGGTTGCATTGAGCTTGAGCATTCTGTGCACAGACATATTACAACAGCATTACAATCACTTCCTTAATTTTCTCTCTCCTACACTCTCTCCCTCCCCCTTAACTCCCCACCCATTTGAATCATTTGGTTCCATACAATGCCTATATTCTGTTATATATATATATATATATATATATATATATATATATATATATATATTAGAGAAGCTATGAAATCATTGACCTTCTATGTCTGACTCACTTCATTAAGCACGATGGTCTCATGTTGCTTTCATTTACCTTCAAAAGCCCCAAACCTATTTGGACTCTTATACTTAGCTTTTATTTATTTTTGAGTTTTCAAATCTTTCTTATATAACCACAGGAATGCATGAGCCTCTTTTTTGAAATTTTCGGTTCAGTTTTTATATTTTTCAACTCCAAAAATTTCACTTGATTTTCTTATACTTTCTATTTTTAGTATAATGAAAGTTTCTTGTTGATTCATTGTTATACTTTCTTTCAGTTTTTTGGTGAGATTTTAAAGTATTTTGGAAACACTTTGAATAATTGTTTCATCGTTGCTGTTATATCTAACATTTGTCAATATTTAGACAGTTTCTGTGTCTTTAAATGTGAGTCTGTGTACTCATTACTTTGCAAAGTTCCTAATTTTTGCTGAAGCTACAAATTCATGATAATATATTATGGAATTTTGGAATGATAGGTTCTACATTAAAGGTTGTGCTCTGTACATTTCTTCTCTGGTCCTTTGGCTGAACTATGTCTTTGAAATCTCACAATTCCATAAATTATACTGCTGATACGTCTAATATAAAAGTGCTTACGGTTTTTTTTTATGTTTCAAGACCATATCTTGTGTTTTTTTCCCTTCAAATCTTTGTAACTTAGCTGTTAACAAATGATTTGACGTTGTGGTAAAATACCTCACCCTATCTATATAAGAATCTTCTCAAATAAATGTAACTGTTATGAGTAGCAACCATAACGAATGAGAATAAAACTCCTCTTGTGTAGAAATTAAAAATAGCAGTTTTCAGAAGACATACAAGCGTTAGATGCCTCAACTTGATCAGTCTTGTATGTATTGCAAATGGACTTCTGCGTAAAAGGAGGCAGTGTAGAGATGGAGCCTCTTTTACACCCATTTCAACATTTAATTTGCACTGGGACATTTTGTCTCATAAGTGCACATACATATAAGTGGACCGAGAACTTGCAAATTGCTTGACGATTCTTTAGTCTCTGATGCCCAATTGTAAACACTGAGTCAGAAATATGTTTCCCCCAATTGTGACCAAAACCCCAGGTCATCCTTATTACTCTCTTTGAAGGCCAGCACTTCTTTTAAAAACATCTCTGGATACTATGTTTTTCTGCTACTCAGATGTAGTAAAATTCACTTCACAGTGTCCATGCACTTGGTGATGCTCGAAGCCTATCTCCATAGAAACCTAGGCAAGAAGTTATATGGCGGGATCTCCAAGCAAGCACACCGCAATCTATCTAGACTTCAGCAGCTTTTTCGTGCATAAATGCTCCTCAGATTGGTACAGGTTGCTGGGCATTCTTCATAGTGTTCAACTGGTTATGAAAATGTTGTCTAGTTTTAGAGTTGGCTTTGGGGAAGAAGAATTGTAGATCTCCCCATTCAGCCATAGCCTCAAGTGTCACCTCTTTGGAGAATTGTGTAAGGATTTCCAAACCAGAGAAGTATAATTAAAAAGAAAAAGATACGATTTTTATATAAATGTAATTGCTAAATTTCTAGACAAAATATTACTATGCAGACCCAAAAGTGTATTAAATATTACAGTTAAGTGTCATATATCATAAGAAAACAATAAAACTTTATCACTAGACAACCTATCCAAAAAGCATATGAATAGACAAAAAGAAATCAGATAATAGTTGCAGAGAAGGCATGAATAATGATCCTACATCTTCAGCTGGCTGAAGAACAGAAACGACTTTCTGAAACTTGCTAAAGTTTTTAGAAAAAATCTTGTGATAAGTATTATTACTTAATGTAAAAACTTAAATACATTCTCTTTAATATGCAGGAGACAGGTGGCAGTTTGGCATTCACTATTGTCACTAGTATTTAACTTTGGGGGTCTTGGAATCTTTGTCAATGATATAAAACAAAAGAGAATAAGAAATAAAAGAGTACTAAGATTGAAAGGAAATCACAAAGCTCCCATTTTAGATAGATAATGTTAAGTGTCCAGAAAGAGGCACCAGCACTAATAGTAAATGACATCTATTTGTTTAAGAACAACTTGCAGAAGCCAATAGAATGTGGTTGTTCCAACACCAGTGAACCAGAAGGGCCAAAAATAAAAAATAGAAACAAATAAATAAATTATACACTTTAAAAGTATTGCATAAAATTATTTAAAAACTCTCCGGAGAATATTTTATCAATTTTATAACATATACAAAATTACATGAATTAATTACAAGTGATTTTATGCTGCATTAGACCAGTTAATATTATAAAAAAGTAACTACCCAAATAAATTATTTGTATCCATTATTATTTTGGTGTGCCAAATTCAGTTTGGATTATTATAAACTCAGAATTTTTTATTTCTAATATGTATGGAAAAATATTTGCTTGTATACGTTAACCATTTTTCAACAACATGAACTAAGAAAAGAGCTTGATTTACTAGTCACCAAAGAAACAAATCAATCTGTAGAAACAGAGACTCAAAAACACACACTCAAACTCAAAATAAACCAATATCCCATAAAAACGGCGATCTTAGTCATGAGAGATATCAAATGAACAAATTCATCAATTGAACAGCAAAAGTTTCTACCTGGACAAAAGACATTAGAGGCCGGAAGCTATGGATAACTGGATTGGGGTGGTAGAGATGGAGTATCAATAGAGTCCAATTTCAGACATACTTTGAACACAATACAAATAAGTCCGGTTGATAGAGTAAATATTAGAGTTAAGAAGTAAAAAGATGGGCTGGAGGACTAGCATAACTTTACAGCACTTGCTTAGCAGGCAAGGCCCTGAATTCCTGAGTTCAGTTCCCCAGCACCACTTAACCCACAACTGTGGTGGCACATGCCCTCTAATCCTGGCATTCAGGAACATAAGGGAGAAGGATTGTGGTGAATTTAAGGCCAGTCTGGGCTACATAGTGAGTCCATGGTCAGCCTGGATAACAGAGAAAGAGCTTGTCTCAAAAAAGTGGAAAGATGACTATTTGAGAAGAAATTGCTGATGAAAGCGACAAAGGATATCTGTAGAAGGAACATCCTTGAATAGGCGGTACCCCAAAGTGAGTAGCACGTCGGATTTTTGATGAGAACAAAAGGCAAAGAAAGAGAGATTCTTCTTTTTTATAGTGAAGAGATCCACCAAGAAACACAAAGCAACTGTGTGAATCCATTACAATCTATTCAGAAGTTATAGTTTCTTTTTATTAAAAGGACAAGAAGAAGCGGAGATTAGACTTTGTAGAGTGACCTTGTCTCTGAATATGACAAAGAAAACAGATTTAAATGTTACCATCAATTTTTTCTGGCTCCTATTGACTAGCCTTTTTTAAAAAATACATAAAAGATTTGTAAATACTGACAAATTAAGTAGTGGCTGTATTATTGTCTTAAAAGTGAAACTGACTCCGGTACATGAATTTAGCCAACTGTGTTTATTATGACCGTTGAGGTCTTCAGACATTCCTGAGTAATACCACCAAGGAAGATGGTAGCTTGGCTAGACCAAGGATAAGTAATTAGGGTGCATCTAACCTGACTGATCACTTTAATTATGTGTCAGGACAAGAAGAGTAGAAAGACAAAGATGAAATTAGAGAGTGGCCAGGGCATTAGGAGACCTGGGGTGGTGTAAATAGTTGTCAGCATAGTTGGTGACAGTCTCCACTGCCAATTAACCGTGAGGTATTTTAAACAAGGAATTTCCATCAACATGGGCTCACATTTTTAATATATTTGCATAAATAAAGAGTATTTTATCAATTAAAATGATGATTTTATCATTTCCTACTTTCCTTTTATTGTACTATTTAATTTTTAAACCAATGAACACTTCTCTGGTGATTCAAAATATTAATATGAATCTCAATCTGCAGATTAGATACAAATAAGCCAGCCTAATTTAATTAGAACTTTCAGCTATTAGAAAAGATAATGGAAACAAAAAAGGAAAAGAGAAAAGAAATAGAATGAGCCCAATGTCTGCTAATATGTATCAAACATTGGCCAACTTTTTAAATTTGGTTTTCCAAGTAACACACAACACATTGTCAGATTTTAGAAAAATGAGACCTAGAGATAGATGAATTTCCCAGGCTACAATGACACTAACAATTCTGATGCTTGATTATTACAGTCCCAGAAAGGCTTACTAAAGCTCGGGCAAGTGGTATGAGACAGGTTATGGAAGCACACGTGGCTCTGCATTACCTTACTCCACCTCTAGGCGTCTGCCAGTGCCCAGAATGTTTTTAGAGAGTCAGGTCATGGGATGGGCCTATGCACAAGATGTACTGAATATTTTGCCCACCCCTAGACTAAGCTGTATTCCCTCCCTTCTAAGTGGTTGGCCTCACAATACATGTAACCTAGTAATTAAAAAAAATAATAAACAGATGCCTCTAAATAGACTGAAACATCACCCTCAAAGCAACAGTCTCACCTTGGCTGGTGCAGTGGCTCTAGCGGCTCTTGCTACACGCGTAGTCCTTACGTGGGAGGTGGCTGCCTCTTCCCTGCGAGACAATAAGGAATCACAGGATGTAGACAGCACTGTTCCAAAGTTTAGAAATAAAATTTTACATGGTAAGCTTAATTTTGGTTGATCTCTTCAGCCTAATATGTCATGTGAGAAATGAAGATGTGTCCAAAATGGGACAATGACATGAATATTCCCTCAATGCTGAAAAACATCTCAAATATAGAATACTACAGGCCCTCCTTCTGGCCTTTAGCTACATAATTGTCAATCTCCCTTAAATATTTCCAACAACCTAAAGATCACTAACTCTCAAAACTGTCTGTGTCACTATCACCTTTGAAAGACTGTATTTGCACTGAATCACATACCTAACTGCTTGAATTTTCTACTGCCTTGACTTGAGTTCTTACAGCCCCACAGAGCATACCAACCTATTCTGTCAGCAATATTAAGATCATGTTTACATGTTGCACTGCCTTTGTGGGCTAAAATAACAAATTTATCCCGGCCCAATTTATACAGATAACAAAAATACTGACAAAATGAGTGACTCCAAAATAATAAGTGCCTTGCAAGTCTCAAGGTTTTGTATTTTGGTTTTAATTTTCAGTAAATTTATTATACTCATAATATTCTGTTAAAAATAATATAGTGAAATGGAATCTTTACAGTAAATAATATAGCTGCTCACTTACACTCAACTTTCAAGGGAATAGGAAAGATTATTCAACCTGCCCCGGCCCACCAATGTCCCTAAACCTAGCCTTGCCTTCTTTATCTTCCAACAATCTCTTTTTATTTTATTGATATGTATAAGCACAAAATTTAAGGTTTACAATGAAGTTGAGCATTTTGTGCACATACATATCTTGTCAAGGTGACAAGGACTTTCCCACTCTCCAACAATCTCTTTACTCGAAAGTAATTTCATGTATTAATGAAATACTATTATTCCAATATAAAAGAATAGGTCAAGTTAAATTGCCTGATGTATACCGACTTGGTACTTGAGAAAAACAATTTTAACATATTTATCTTATATTGATTAGCTTATTATTGGCTTGATATCAAGCACTGAAGTTTGAATGGTAGTCAAAAATAAAGATTTACCAGTTTGGAAGAAGATTAGGGGAATGGAGGATTTAGCTCAGTTCCAGAGCATTTGATTGATATGCATGAAACCCTGGGCTTATTCTTTAGCACCACAAAAAGCAAAGGACAACTCTCATAAAAATTGTTTAAAAGGAAGAATAATATTATTAATCTTATTACGTCATTTTGGTTTGTGAATTTATAATTCATAACCAAGCTTTCTTCTACCTTTGGGGTGTCATCAGAGAGAAAGAAATTAAATTAAGAAATATTGGATAGCATCATAGTAAATTTCTAGGAGATATTCATTCTTTTTGAAATGTAGAAAGTTGAAAACATTAATCAGGGGCTGGAGGAGTGGTTAAAGTGCTTGCCTAGCGATCTCTAAATCAAGTCCTAACTACCTGAGTTCAATTCCCCAGCACCACATAAGCTGGGCATAGTGGATCTCACCTGCAATCCCAGCACTCAGGAGGCTGAGACAGGAGGATTGCTATGAGTCCAAGGATAGCCAGGCCTCCATAGTGAGTTTAGGACCAGCCTTGGCTACAGAGCAAGATCCTGTCTCAGAAAAACAAAAACAAAACAAAACAAAACAAACAAAAAACCACCCATCAACTCGTCAGTCCATCTCACCTGCGATAGTGTCAGAAGTCTGAAGATACCAGCAGCTCAAGGTATACTCCGATGAAATCTTTTTTAGTATTGGTGGCCACCACAAAGAGACTCTGGCATCCTTCTCAAAGGAATTTTTCAGCCCTCCAGCTACAACAAATCAAGTCTCCACCAGGCCCAAGGAACCTGACTTCCTTCTCCAAGTTCTTACTTTCTCAGAATCAAGATGTGCAAAGTGAAACTACATCCTCACCACCCCGTAAGCACTATGTCAGGTATTAACACGGGGTCCTTTAAATGCCTTTAGAGTCTCATTTGAGGGATTACTAAGGCTGTTTTAGTTATTAACTAACTTTGTCTGATAAAAGGTATCAGAATTGCCTGCCAGACATTTTTATGTAGATTTTCAGGTTTAGAAAAAAAAAAAAAACAGAAAATTGATGCATTCACTATTGACATTTGCAGGTAGGTTAAGCACATGGAAGGAAGAAAAATTCTACTCACAATATGCTTTTGCATAGAGTACATTTCTTGATGAGCCTTATTTCATCAAGACTTTGAAAAAGCTTTATATCTTGAGGACAGAACAGTTTTCCATTTTTCATCAGTGCCTGAAATTCACTGCATGTTTCCTGAAAAAAAAAAAAAAGGACAGAATAAAAGTCATTTACAGGCAATCCATTTTTGAAAGACTTTTTAAAGAACTACCTCGAACAGTATGGCTTAATGTCACTTTCCTTTGATGCATATTTAACAAAAGCAAAAATAGTGCCCTTGGCTTAATTGTCAGAAGATGCAAATTCAACTATTAATCATTATTCTAGCTCAACTAGTGAAATGGAAAGAGTAAAGAATGTGAAGTCAAAAGATCTAGGTTATATCCCAGGGCTCACATTTATGACCTCAATATCCTTGTAATTTAGAATTCAAAGGCTCAGTTGAACTATCTAAAATATGAAATCTGAATACACTCACTTCATAGTTATAGAAAAATTGAGTTGTTGTACGCAAGGTGTTCAGAGAATGCCTATACATTCAATAAGCAATTCTCCTTTATTATTATTATTTTGGTTATAGTGGTTGTCAGTGTTATTATTGGGATATCCCTAGTCGACACATAATACCTAGCACACAGTAGGCCAATAGAAACTACTATGAAAAATGTTGCTGGGAGACTGAGAAATGTTGGGCGACCATTGAGAACCTGAAGGCATTTCCAGCCACATCACCCAAAGGGCATATTGGGAACTACTATCCCCTAGGCATGTTAACATTTGCCAAGTGGGAAAAAAAAAGAATTCCTGGTCTTATATGTTTACAAAATAAGTTTCATGGATTCAATTTCTCAAAAGAAAAAAAAATTCTTAGCTGTATAGTTTGCGTTACAAGCCTATACCACCTTATTTTAAAGCCAAGAAAGCTTACATTCCAGGCCCCTTCACAGGCACACTTTTCTCCCAGTCTTGGGAATGACCTGGCCATTTTGTATTTCAAGTTTTTGTTCTTCTTTCTAACTCACTTCCATCGACATCACCAGTGCTCTCATTGCTGCCAGAATGAAAGCTTATCAGTCTACGGAGACATTATGACACTGTTTCAGAACCTGTGCTCCCCATCCCACTCGGTTTTGAGAGGACATTCTCTGACATTACTATTTGATCTTTTGTGTAACATCCTTGAAGTCATATAGAACTGTATGTGGCTACACTGAACTGGCTACACTGAGTGTTTTCTAACACTCTTTGGGTGTTAGAAAAAGCAGTGAAGTAACCTTTAAAGTGATAGTTTTCCATCGCCTCTTATTTACTATGTTCTATGAAGGCCTGCTCTGTATGTCACACTTTTCTAGGAACTTAAAATTGATGACATAGTTGTAATACTTGATAAAGGACTTATCTAAAATGTTATAGTCTCTATTGGCTTAAAAGATTTCTGAGTCCTTTAGATAAAACCTTTGGAATCTCAGGTTTTATCTTATTTTAATTTTGTCAAAATTATCATGGTTCAGGAGATTTTTACTAGAAAATAAATAAAACTTTTGCTATAACCCTAGCAAGCAAAGCCACAACCGATGGCTCAGTTATGAGAGCCTATCGAGCTTTCTAGAGCTTTATAATAATTTGTAAGCCAACAAGACGCTCATTACAGAGTTACTATACTTCGGTAGGTGCCACAGAGGCAGTAGTAAATTAGGCAAAAGTATTCTTAACTCATGCACAGCAATGGCCCAAGCTGATGGCAGTTCATACGTGAAGTTGGCAGCACAGAATGGTTAGTGATGAAAAACAAGAAATAACATCAGAGACTAGCCTGGGAAATTTTGCTGAGGGTGGCCTGCTAAAATACTTCTCAAATTATTGTCACCTCCCAGCGATCCTATCAGAGTAATACGGTAGTGATTTCTGGCAACAAATCAGCAGGTGGCCATTTACAATCGGTGTCTGGCCTCTGATTCAACAGTATTTTATGCCAACTTTGCATACCTTACTAGGCACAGGATATTTACGTAAAAAGAAAACTTTGTCATGAAATAAGAATCTTTGTCTTCATATTAAAAATACTTCCTTTCTGAGGCAGATCTTTGAGTAAGTTTTGTGGTCAAAAACTCAGAGTACTGCCGGACTGAAGCTTTTAATTATTTTTAATGGTTATTCTTAAATACAGCATCAGTCAAGATAATTTCTGAACTAGCCCTCTACAACGTCACGATTAATGAGAATCTAACTGCTAGAAAGATCTACGGTTCTACAAACGAACATTAGAGGCTCAGAGAACAGGTTTAACACTTGCTCACTGTGTTTTGTTATCTAAAATGAGGCTCAATCCTACTTTTCTGAGTTACATTTTTTACTGTGTTCTTTTCAGACACAGGTAAAGAACATGCAAATTAAAAGTATAAGCTGATATTTTCTGTGCCGAAAATACTGTGTCTTGCTAGCTCTCAAAATAGAGAGTTGAAGGAGATTTAGACCAACAGATCATCCTGAGTAGGGAAATGATTTTCCACAATTATTTTTTATTCACTATTGTTGACATTCCTTTTTTTTTTTCCTCTATCCCAGAAAAAAAAATGCATCTGTCTCTGGCCAAATTCTCCTTGTTTTTCTCGTTGACTGTGGTCTAGTTGTTGTCTTCCTTTCTTCACAACAGACCTTGTCATCAGGCCTTCCCGAAGAAGCTGGCATCACCCCAGCTCGATATCAGAGCACTAACAAGTTTGCCTTGGCTTCATAATAACCTTCTGTGATGACGAATTTAAGTATATGCTTAGGATCCCTGCACATTGCTGTCATGCCTGTCCATGCTGTTCTGGCTTGTGTTTATACCCTTCAACAAGCTTTTATGGCACCCAAGCGAGCCCAAGCTATTGAACTTGGAAAGTGGCAGAAATCCCAGTACCATCAACGATGTTCCTTTCTGGCACAGCATCTAAATACTACGACTAGAAACTTCTCCAGAAAACGAGTATTTCTTTATGATCTTGACTTTTGTGTAAATACGAGTTGGCTAAAACCATTAAACCTTTTCTAGTAAAATAAAGCGAAATTTTTTGTTCAGTAAATATGATCATGGAGTCTAAAAACTAAAATAATAGCCTCATGCTCAGTGCAATTTAAAAATATTCATTTTTCACAGCACAAGATTTACAAATAAATATGCTTACTGGTTCTCCAAAATCTATGTTTTTTCCTTAGGTTACCATACTTTCTGGACTACTATTTAGTCAACTAACTTGGATGAAATAATACAGACTATGACATAATTCTCTAGAACATTCCTGTAAGAAATTTCTTTTTTAAAATGTTGCAGTAAAATAAAAGATACTTAACTATAATGCAGGGAATTTTTGTGTAGAAAGAGTAATTTATTTTATATGATTTTATTGTTCCTGACCCTTGAAAGATATTGAAACGTTTCCTTTATACCTAACACTATAATTGCTAAAATAATAGCATGCATAGCAGTGTGTGTGAGAGACAGAGATAGCTACAGAGATAAAGGGAAGGAGAATTGAAGGAAATGGCCCCTTTAACAGGTCTTTAAAATAGAAGAACTTAATTTTCATGAAAAAATGTTGATTTCTTAAAGAGATTCTGCCATTGCGTGTGCTCTGACTTGTCTGATGTAAGTTTAGAAGATAGTCACTTGACTTAAAGACCATTGTCAATTATTCATGACTTTGAGACTCCAGGAGTACTTCCCAGGGGGAACAGAACTTCCCTGACTATGCGGTGGAAGTGGATACCACCCTCATCTCGTGGAATTCCTGTCCTGAATTCTCCACTACTTTTCTTCTAGCATTAATCACCAATGTACCATGTGTCTACTAATTTATTTGTTAACTTGTCTCTTTCCTCTACTAAAATGTAAGTTTCAGCTTTTTATCTATTTCATTCATTTTAGAATATATTCATCATTTCAAACATAGTCTGACACATACCATGCTCGTAAGAATTTATTGTCTAGAATATAACTATATACACTAGATAGATAGATAGATAGATAGATAGATAGATAGTAGATAGATAGTAGATAGGCAGACAGAGAAAGCCTCTTTTGAATAATGACTACCAGAAAGCGTTTTCACCTCCTTATGTGATATATTGTGGCTGTTTCAACTTCTAAATAGAACCACAGTGGTTTATTTTATGTTTGATTTATTTTGCATTTGTTTATGGAATGTTAAAATACTTCTTTAGAGCTGTAGATTGCCTCTTTCAGACATGAGTCAGCCTTAACATATTGACTATATGTATGTGAGGGAGGCAGAGAGTTTTATGCCTTGATTCATAAAGATCTGTTTCTCTGTTTTTAGTAAAAGCCTATCTGTATATTATGTCTGCATTATTAACATGAAGGTGTTGGCCACAAACCATTTTTCTTGAGGGATCTTGGAATGGATTCAATGATCAAAAGCAGGACTAACCTGATTCGCATCCTCACTGGCAGCATCTGGGACAAAAATGTAGAAGCCAAAGTCAAGGGAATGTAACATATTCAATTAATAAAACAAACAAATCACTCGATGCAGTGTTTTGATTACTTTAGTGGCACTCTATGGTAAAACCACAAATTGTTTTTCAATACAGTAAGATTTACCAGGGCAAGTGAAACAAATGAGCGGGCTGACCCAGGAGAGCAGTATCTGCCCACAAAGGTCCGGTCCGTCACAAAGGCTCAATTACTTTGGACACTGTCAAAATAAGTAACATCTTAAAGGTCTTTTTAAAGTAAAGTCTGGAAGTCTCCGTTTTATTGTAACATAACATACATATTAAATATATCATGCCTATTTGAATATAATTTAAAGGCAAAATGCAGCATACAGATAAAAAATTGTACTTTCTGAATTCTGGCAGCTCTATCTCCTTATTGTAGATTCAAATATGAAAAATATGGCAATAATTGAGATTAACAGAAATTCTAGACTACTATACTATCTCATTCTTAATTCTTACTGTCTTACACATTTTAATAAAACGGATATTATTTGTATATAATGGCCTCATTATCTATCTCTAAGGTTCTCTGTTTAAAAAAATGGAATGATTTGAAAAAAGATAAATTTAGACAATTAGTCTTTTCTTCACAGTCAAATAACAAATACAAACCTTAGTTTCTAGTTTCAACCAAAAGTCTCCACCATTTAGAAACCATACTTTCAGTCCACTTAGAATTTAAAAACACAAAAATAATACAAGCCAGGAGGCACTGTTGCTTTAATACAAGATGTTTGTTTTTTATCTAAACTGATTTTATTTCCATAATTTGTTTTATACATAATATTAAAAACATTATTAGCATAAAATCTTTAAATTTCTAATATATATATATACATGTATGTAGTATAAACTGCCTTCTGTTTGCCTATATGCAAAGAGTCTCTTAGTTTTTAAAATAGGAATTTAATGTTAGTGGAAAGCTTCCTCATGGATAAAAATTCATTCTCAAGCTACTTACCACAACACAGAAAATATAAATCTACAAATATGATCTTCAAAACCCTTTTTCTGAGACAACCTATTACAACTGTCGCTATAACATATTTTTATAATTATTTGCTTGACAGAAATAAGGACAGGAAAGTCCCTTCCTGTGGTATTTGGACTCTGTGAGAAGAGCCTTAGATCGTATGCAAATTGCTCACCTTGTATAAGGCAAAAAGCCAGGATCAGAAGCATTGGCACTGTGACTGTCTTCATGTTGAAGGTGATGTAGGTGGCTACAGGCCTGCTCTGTGCATTGCTCAGCTGGTGCTCTAAGACTGAACTCATGAGACACAGTTCACTTTTATACATAGTGCTGGTGACACACACACAAAACCAGTTGTTCAGGCTTGAGCTACACTTCGTATCCCACACCAGTTTATCTTCTATCCTTTAGGAACATGTCAAGGTAGCAGATTGGAGCAGATAATGTCTACTTCTAAAATAATAATGTGAAATGATAATGTGTTTTCATAATCCAGCCCCCATAGCCTCACGAGGCAAGAAACCCACTCAAAGGTAGGACCCTCTTCAAAGTCCATAGCATTATACAGGAACCCGAGATCCTCAGCAACACCCAACACACTACTTGGCTAGACAAATGTCTTTCTGCCTGGCGCACCACCATAGGTGGGAGGAAGGGGAAAGGAAGGGAATCTGTATGTCCAATGAGACAGGCACAGAGGTAAAGATTTCTATATTTCAGGAAAGCTGCTTACACTCAGAGAACCTAGAGTTCCTCTTGATTCCATCTGCACACATTCTGAAGTGTCTGAAATAATTGTTACTATTCAGAAGCACATTGGAGATGAATAACCTTAAGAAGGAACCTAGCAAAATCCTAACATTGAATATTTAGGGAACAAACTCAGAGAAGGACCTATTGCTTTTCTCAAGAGTCCATCTTATAAATGGAAGAGCCGCCCCTTCTAAGCAGACCACGACTTCGCATTCTTGACAGTCCATACTACTCCATCCTTACACATTAGGAAAGTCAGAAACTGTGAAGACAAACCTTACACATTCCACTTCTTGACATTCTCAAACTGAAAGATAGTTTATAAGATGAAGCCTCATGTTAGGTTTTATTCAAATGTCATCTAAAATGTTAGCCCTCTATTTAGTCTCCCAAGATGGAAAAAAATAAAACACTAATGGTTATAAATACATAAATGAAACATTTTTTCAATAGAAAACTTTTTACTTCCTTCTTCTACCTGTAGGCAATTCCTTCTGTCTACCAGTTTATTTTATTTTACCTCCTGAAGAACATGAAAGAAATGACTGGAGCCAAAAACAAAAGATTTGATTTCAATAATCCTTGATGTTTCCATATCTATAGAAGAAACATTCTAGGCTTTATGTGATCAAAGGGCTTTTTATTATGGTTCCAGGAAGCTTATCCAGAATGGTCATCTCAAGGAGTCTGCCAGTGTGCGGGGAGTCATCAAAGTAAGAAAACAATGTGCTTTCTTTTGCTCCTTTTCTATAAAATAATTTCTTTCCTATAAAAAATAATCTCTGTTTTCACGGTCTGCGCTTTGTGTAATAATTTTGCTGATTCTCAATGTTTCGATAAAAATAGCAACCACAGAAAGTGAATTCAAGTTCCACAAGTCATGAGTTAGGAAATGTAAGCTCATCACAACCCAAGGGCAAGAGAATGGGACAGGGATTTTAAAAAAAAATGGCTCCCTCTATTCTTGTCTTTTCATGAAGACAGATCATGCTTTGGAGCAAGGTCACTCTTGGGTCTAAAATGCTTCACTGGGAGCTAGGCTGCCATTCACTCTCTCCAAGCCTTGGGGTTTTTATTTTTAAAGTGAAACATAAATAATAATATCAACCCAGTGGAATCATTACAAAGCTTAAAGGTAATTCATATGCATTTTGTGTTTCTTACATGAAACAATATCAGACATATGGGATGAGCATCCTAGCTAATGATAGCTCATTTCCCTCAGGAAAATGATGTAATCATACTGAATAATTTCTAATATTCATAAAAAATTAATTTCTAGTGATTTTGAATCCGAGTAACAGGTTTAATTTTATTCAGCATAGAATAACTTCCTTAATTCCCTCCAAAAATTGTAATCAATATCGTCCCCCAAAATTGTAACTGTTGACTTTTTTCTCTGTAAAATCGTCTGGTAAATATATCGACCTACCAATACTAATATTTTGGTGTTTGGTCTACCGTGTCAGATCATAAGAACTGCGCCTCAGTTGTACGCTTTGTTTGGTGACAGGAAAGCTTAGGACCTTAAACTAGAATCGGTGCCTGGGCATGCTTCAGTGAGCCCAAATCTAGTCCAAGTGGACAGCACTCCCAGGAGTGGAAGAGGCGGTAGGGAGGGACAGAAGAACCAACAGGTGAATTCTTCTTTGAAGAATCTCTGCTATGAGGAACTGGGAAGGAGTTGGTTTCCTTCCCACTGGCAGAGGGCATCTCGCTGAGAGCCAGAGCCTCGTGAAAAGCTGAATAAGAGGTTTGGGACTGGAAACCTTTTCCAAGAGAAGGCAGCAGGAGCGTCCCTGATGTTGGAAGTGCTCAGCAGTGGGCTCCGGTCGCCAGAGCTTGCCCTCTGGTTCATTTCAGGAATTTGAAATCGATGGGCATTTCACCCCGTGTTCTATCAATCACTTGTTATTTCTGAAAATGACTATAGTTATGAAATTCAAATGAATGGGACTGAGGTTCTGCAGAATTTGGACTTGGATCAGAATTAGATTAGCAGACTACTTTCCTCCGTCCAATTTCTCTTTGTTTTCTGTTCTGCCAGTTGCTCATCAATCCTGTAGGTCCCTCTTTCTCCTCTTTGGAAAAGGAAGGGATTAGGTAATACCTATGACGAGTATGATAATCCTACACATTTATCAAGTGCTACATATTCTGAGCTTATATGAAGGATATTGACCCGGGATTGGGAAAAAGAAAAATATAAAGTGAACAAGCTTTTTTAAACCAGTAGTGTTACTAAAAATAAAATTGAATTTTACAGTCCAAAGTTATTTTCCTTTTTTTTTTTCAAAGCAACTGTTACTGGTGATAACCTTCAGTGAAGAACTACAGTCTTTGAAGATTAAATCCAGGGGACGCATAACTGTCATCTCAGAACTAGGAATGCCAAAGCAGAAGGATGGCCTGAAGTTCAAGGCCAGCTCAGGCTCCATAGTGA